>JALQSN010000275.1:0-64667 GCA_023690525.1 Holotrichia oblita
GACAGAAATACCGAGGGTCTTGTAATATGCGGTAAAACCTTTCCTCCTCTCAATGGCTGAATGAGGCCGTTAAAAACCGGAAAATTGATAAATTTTATTTAACGGCGGTTTATGGGGATCTTTTGGACCCGTTTGTCATGGAAACGGGCTTTGAAAAAAATGAAAAAACCAATACTGTAAAAATTGTTGAAAAAAGTGAGGAAACGGCCGGCGAGATGGTTACGGAGGTTTATCCTTTAAAACAAAAAAATGGTTTTACCCTTCTGAAAATTAAATTAATAACAGGAAAAACCCACCAAATCAGAGCGCAATTAAAAGCTAAGGGCTATCCGGTGCTGTGCGACGCAAAATACGGGGATATAAAAGCCAACAAAAGAGCCTATGAGATTTTTTCATCAAAATATCAGCTCTTATGCGCGTCGGAGCTTGTCTTTAAAGAAAAAAGCGGTTGCCTTCATTATATGGCAGACAAGCCTGTTCTATCAAGAAAACCCGATTGGATCAATTATTTTAATACTATTTCTTTTTAATCAATGACACATTTTTCAACAGCAAAGCGTACCGAACGAAGTGAGGGGCGTTGAAAAATGTGTCAACCTTAGATAAGAAATAGTTTGAGGAGTGATATTATGAAAGCTGTGGTTCTGGCCGCCGGATATGCGACGCGTCTCTATCCACTCACTAAAAACCAGCCAAAAGCTCTTTTGGAAGTCAAAGGGAAGAAAATGATAGACTACATCGTTGACGAATTTTGTACAATTGACGAAATTGATGAGATTATAGTAATTTCAAATCATAAATTTTATACTAATTTTTTAGACTGGGCGAAAAATACTGACAGCAAAATAAAAATAACTGTCCTGGACGACGGGACGGAAACGGAAGAAACAAGGCTCGGAGCCATTGGGGATATTTATTTCACAATTAACGAATTGAATATAGACGAAGACATATGCGTTATCGCCAGCGATAACTTATTTACATACAGGCTTATCGACGTTTATAATTATTTTAAAAAAGAAGATGCAGACTGCGTTGTGGCCAAAGAAATCAACGATTTTGAGCTTTTAAAATCTTTTGCGGTCGCTAAAATTGACAGTGAAAATACAATAATAGATTTAGTCGAAAAACCTCAAAACCCACAGTCGAATTTAGCCGTTTACGCCACTTATTTTTATAAAAGAGAAACCATTCGCCTTTTTAAAAAATATCTGGAAGAGGGAAACAAGCCTGACGCGCCCGGTTTTTTTGTACAATGGCTTTATAAATTTAAAAAAATAAAGACGTTCATTATGGACGGAGATTGTTATGACATCGGAACTTTAAAAGCATATGAAGAGGTAAACGAAAACTTTGTAAAATAATGATAAAACTAATTCAGGAATTTGCGGACAAAAACAATATATTATACGGCATTTGCGGCGTTAAAATGCGGCAGGAGCTTAAAGGGGCGCTTCTTAAAGTGAAGACGCCCTTTGTCGCATTTGATATTGATTATAGACTTGAGCCTTTAAAAACTCTGCCTGACGCAAAATCTATTATTGTAATCGGCGTGCCTTATAAAAAAATGGATACGAGAGAGAGCATTGATGGGAAAGTCAGGATATCCATGAACGCGGCGGGAATGGATTACCACATCAAAGTAACGGGAATTTTGAAATCGCTCGAAGAGTTTTTAAAAAAAGAGTTTGCCTTTAATTCTTTTTTATCCGCGGACACAGGGCCTTTGATTGAGCGCGAACTTGCCGTTATGGCGGGAATCGGATATTATGCCAAAAACGGCTGTGTGATTAACGAAACATACGGCTCGTTTTTTAACATAGGCTATATTATAACTGACAAGTATATTGAAAACACAAAATCCAACATTGGCGAAGATATTTGCGGCAATTGTAGAAAATGTATTGACGGCTGCATAAATGCGGCGCTTTCGGAATCCGGATTTAATTATAAAAAATGTGTTTCCTATTTGACACAGGCAAAGAAAACAGACGAACAATTTGACTTAAAATCCTTAAGCGGCTATATATACGGCTGTGATATATGCCAGCTTTTATGCCCGCATAATGAAAAGCTGCCGTTTTATGACAATTTCTCCTGTTATTATGACAGGGATTATATTATAGGTCTCTCAAACAGCCAATTTACAGAAAAATTTAAAGACACCGGAATTCATTGGCGGGGGAACGGGATTATAAAAAGAAACGCCGGTATAAAACCGACAAATTTGGTTATATTTTAAGGGGAGAACACTATGTCTCACTGGAATAGCCGGGGATTAAGAGGAAGCACTTTTGAGGAGTTAATAAATATTACAAATGAGGCTTATAGAAAAAAGGGGTTAGCGTTAATTCAAAAAATCCCCACGCCCATTACTCCGATCCGCTTGGATAGCGATACAAAAACAATAACCTTAGCCTATTTTGAACAAAAGAGCACCGTAGATTATATAGGCGCGGTGCAAGGCATACCGGTATGCTTTGACGCTAAGGAAACAACGTTGAAGTCATTGCCCATTCAAAATATCCACGAACACCAAATTCAGTTTATGGAGGATTTTGAAAAGCAGGACGGAATTTCGTTTTTACTCGTCAGTTTTAAAGCGTATAGCGAGATATTTTATTTGCCTTTTACAACGCTTAAGAATTTTTACGAAAAGTCCCGGGAAGGCGGGAGAAAATCGATACCACATTCCGCGTTTGACCGCGATTTAATGATATCAGGTAAAAATAACGACTACATAAACTACTTGGATGGAATAAACAATTATTTGAGTAAAAAGGGGGGTGAAGGAGAGGTTTAATTGAGAAAATTAACTGTTGTTTTTTCGGCGCTTATTTTGTTATCCACTATTTTATTTTCTTTCGCATCATTTACTTCGTGCGCCTATTTTGAACCGGAAACACCTGCTGAATCTGAGCCGGAATCCATCGCCGCGAACGCTGGGGTTAATGGCATGGGCGGCGAACCGGGAAGCAAGGATGTTGTGACTGACTTATACGAATTGTATATAGAAACAGAAGGAATAACACTTTCAAAATTTGAGCCGGAAGAAGGCTGTTACGCGGGAGCATATATCGAAGAAGATATAATATTTGGCGGGAACATTAAGGAGTTCGAGAAATCCACAAATATATCAAACGCTTTTTATGCACATTCTATGCGGATAGACGAGGAATACCCATCTTCTTTTGTCTTTGAATGCGTTAAAAATCTCAAAACGCCCGTGTTAATCATCGAACCGCCGGAGGACGGCGATCCTTTTGACGAAGTCATGCTGAGAAAAGCCGCGGGGGCTGTTGGGAGCATTAATATACCGACGATTGTTGTGTTTTATCCTGTGACTGAAAGCTCAGGATTCGAAGTGAACGGTTATATTGAATTTTTCAGGAAAGCGTATGAATGCTTTTCCGAATTAGCGGACAACGCGGCCATTGTCTGGAGCATTCCGCATTATGATATACAAAACAAAAATTCTTATTTCCCCGGTGAAAACTACACCGATTGGGTTGGCGTCAGCGTTTTATCGGATATAAAAGTTTCACAGGACGAAAGCGCTGTCTATGAAAATATATATGATAAAATAGACTATATATATTATTTATACCAGAAAACAAAGCCGCTTTTTTTAACCGTCGGCATAAGCCACTATTCTACGCTTGACAATGTTTATTATACGAATGAAGCCTCAAAAGCTATTTCGGAGCTTTACGCAAAAATTGAGCGTTGTTATCCAAGAATAAAGTCGGTTTTGTATTTGGATATAAATAATATTGACGGTGATTCCAAAAAGGTTGACAATAATTATCTCCTGACGGAGGACGGCGTATTAACAAGCGCTTATAAAAACGCTTTAGAGTCGGCTTATTTTCTGAAAGAATTAAGCGGTAACAACGAGGGTAAGAAAGTTTCTCAAATAATAAAATCTCCGTTCAAAGCCGTAAAATCGGAAAATAAATATTATATAGCAAAAAATTCAGTGGAATTTGATTTTACAAGACAGCAAAAGCGTAAGGTTATCGGCGCAACTTGTTCCTTTGATTTTATGGAATATTATGACGCGGCTCAACTATTGCCTGTTATGAATTTGGATTTGTTTGAGGATGTTGAAAATAAAGGTTTTTATTTAACAGAGAATAGGTGATATGATGGAAATACCTTCAGATATCAGGCTTTCGGCGGATGCAAATCAGACCCTTAAACAACAGGAAGTAAAATCGGACTTAGAGGCGGCTAAAATAACCCCAGAGACTTCCTCTCCGCCGTTAAAGACTGACGCGGGTAATATTGAGCTTCCCGCCGCGTTACTGAACATGGACAAAATGTCTCAGGTTCTTGTTTTGGCGGGGCTTAAGCCGACAGACACCAATTTGAAAATGCTGCAAGCGATGCTTTTGTCAGGGTTTCCGGCTGATAAAGAAAACCTTATGAAAATGAATCAGGCGTTTAAGCTGACAGGACAAAGCATTGAGAAGGCTCTCTTTTTCATGGGAAGCGAAATCCGGATGAATTCAAAAAACGCAGAAGCGGTTGATAATTATTCGAAAAATAATATAAAAATTCTGAACCAGTTAGAAGCGGTTTTTTCAGAAATCAACGCGTTGCCCAAAGGCGAGCTTAAAGCTTCTATCCGTGAAATTTTTAATTTAGGAATATTTAGCGAAAAAAGCGCACTTGCTAATTCAAAGCCGCAAAATCAGGCGGATGTAAAAACTTTATCAGGTACCGAACCGCAACGGATAACGGCGCAAAAAGTTATAGAAAATGCCGCTAACGAAGGAAACCAAAAAATTATACCCTTGAACAATGATTTGATAATGAAATCGTCAGAGAATATCGCAAAGGCCTTGGGGATAGAAAATAATAATGACGTGCCGGGGCTTTTAAAAGATATAGCGGCGAAAGTTGCGGAATTATCAGGAAAAAGCATAGCGAATCTGACTGAGGGAGAAATAAACGATTTTCTTGACAAGCTTCCTGTCGGCGATAAAGTCAAGGAGGAGCTTTTTAAAGGGATAAAGAATATTATTATAAATGAAAGCGTTTCCATAGATGCTTCAAAGAGCAAAATGGAAAGAGCGGCGGAGTCGTCAGACCTTGTTTCAGAGGAGCCTGTAATAAAGCAAAAATCTGAAAGCGATGCTGAACAAGCTAAAGAAAATGTTATGAAGAAGTTTGCGCTTGACGTTGAAAAGGGCGGGAAAGAAGAAATCGGCAAAGTCCTGTCGGATATAAAAGCCGCCGTGGAGCAGGCAAAAGAAGTCATAGCAAAATCTGATACGAATTCCGGGAAGCTCATGCAGACGCTTACAAATGTTTCAGATAATATAGACTTTATGACGCAAATTAAAAACAGCGTTTATATACAGATCCCAATTATGATTAATAATGAAAAAACGAATGCGGAAATATTTGTATTTCAAAAAAAAAGAAGTAAGAAAACAGCTCAAAGTGCGCTGATTTCTCTGGATTTGGCAAGATTGAAGCATTTGGAGGCCTATTTACATAAAACGGATAATCAATTGTCGTGTCAGTTCAGGGTCGCGGAGGACTGGGTAGAAGCGGTTATCAGAGAGGCGCTGCCAAATTTAACCGAATTGCTAAGCGCTAAAAATATAAGCTTGACAGCGGTTTCCTATAAAAAAGTAAATGAACCGTTTACTATCATTGACAAAGAACCCGGCGTAACAGACGCAAAAGAGCCTGAATTATTTTTGGATGTAAGAGCCTGACATCCGGCAAGATTTATTATAACATTCTTTTTTAAGCATGTAACACATTTTCCCTTTCTCTCATAGTATGTACAATAACGGATTGATTCCGTTAAAAAAGGAAGGGAGGTTTTTAAATGGTACCAGGTCTTTTAACTGAAAGTCTCGTCAGATACATTGGCCGCACTGTTACAATCTTTACAACAAGCGGTGGAATATCCGGAGCTGGCTTTACAGGCGTACTTGCTTGCGTAGGCGATTGCACTATCAAGCTTATCACAGATATCGGAGCGGCTCCTGCTTGCCCGGTTGGAAGCTCATGTAACTGCTGCTACGGCATCGGCTATGGCGGCGGTTATGGTAACGGTTACGGCTACGGCGGTTACGGCGGTTATGGCAACGGTTACGGCAACTGCTATGGTAACTGCGGTTGCGGCGGTTACGGCGGCTACGGCAACGATGGTTGCGGTTGCGGTTTCGGTTGCGGCGCGGGCGGAAGCTTGCTCGGCTCTGTAACAGAGATTCCAATTGATAAAATAGCCAGCTTTACTCACAATGCAATATAATTAGCTGATTTAGTAAAAAGAGCGAACTCAAATAGATTTATAAAGAACCAGAGTTTTCTCCTAATCTGACAAAGCAAAGGCCGGAGGTGTTTAACCGGCCTTTGCAGCTTAGGTTAATCATTTTAAGATTAAATATAAAAAACTGAGGGCGGGTGTAAAATGGACAAGCATAGAGTATCTCTTATTCGTTGTAAAGTCTATGATTTCGACATGGTTTACAGCGCTTTAAAACAAAGCTGTGATAATATCGGCGGTTTGGACAAGTATATAAACCCCGGAGAAAAAGTGCTTCTTAAAGTGAATTTGCTTATGAAAAAGCGCCCGGAGGAGGCAACAACGACTCACCCCGTTTTTGTCAAGGCTCTTGGCAAGCTTCTAATTGAGCATGGCTGTGAGGTCATTATAGGTGACAGTCCGGGAGGGCCCTTTAATGAGACTATGCTGAGGGGGATTTATAAAACTGCCGGAATGACGGCCGCTGCGGAAGAAATCGGATGTAAGTTAAACTATAACACGGGGCAAACGCAAAAGGCCAACCCGGGTGGATTGATTTTAAAGAGGCTGGTTTTGACGGACATGCTTAATGACGTCGATAAAGTCATCTCTGTCAGCAAATTAAAGACACATGGAATGATGACGTTTACCGGAGCTATAAAAAACATGTTCGGGACTGTTCCCGGACTCATAAAAGCTGAATATCACGTCAACATGCCGTCGTATGATGATTTCGCCAATGCTTTGATAGACATCTGCCTTTGCGCAAACCCTGTTCTGTCTTTTATGGACGCGATAGATGGTATGGAGGGCGCTGGGCCTTCGTCCGGTACGCCAAGGCATATTGGAGCCGTAATTGCGTCCGGCAGCCCCTATCATCTTGATAAAGCCGCCTGTTCCATAATAAATTTAGACTTTAAAAAGGTTCCGGTAATTACGCACTGCATTAAAAGAGGCATAGTATCAAACGGCTTAGAGGATATCGAAATTATTGGGGACAAAATAGTGGATTTTTTCATCCCTGATTTTGTAATACCTGTTGCGGCAAGACCGGTAGCATTTTTTAAAAAAACTCCAAAAGTATTCGGACGCTTTATTCAGCAGAGACCGGTTTTTAACGCTGCCGAGTGCGTCGGCTGCGGCGTCTGCCGCGATAACTGCCCGGCGAAAGTAATTGAAATGGTACAAAATAAACCAAAAGTTAATTTGAACGGATGTATAAGATGCTTTTGCTGTCAGGAGCTCTGCCCAAAAAAGGCAGTAGCTATTAAAAATCCGGGATTGTTAAGGCTTATTTATAAAAAATAAAAATGAGACATTATCAATATACCAAGGGGGAATATTATGCATTTGTTTAATGCCAGTTCATTGTTTAATGAGAGCGCCATAAATGAAATTTTAAGTTTTGTAAATAATCCGGAAGAATTAAAAAATAAGTTAATTGAAGTAAAGAAAATGCTATTAAATGTATACAATTTTAAAGCTTATAATCTGCCGGAAGATTTCATTTCTTCTTCATACATAATAGCAACTAATCATTTAACCGATTCTGATGCTCCGCTGATAATGAGTTATTATTATGAGCTTATGCACCAGGTTACAGATTCTTATCCGGAATTATTTGTTTTTGCTAAAGAAAATTGCTTTAATGGTGTTTCTATACCTAAAGAATTAATGCCGATACTAAATTTGGAAAAAGTTATTGCGGTTGACCGTAAAAACTTCGGCGGTTCAATGGCGGCGTTGAAAGCCGCGGGAAAGTGGTTCGCTGTAGGTAAAAACCAAAGCATTTTCTGATATTCCCGCAAGGAACAATTTATGACATAAACAAAGACAACGCGGAAGATATTGAACCGGGAGCATTCGGATTAGCCAGAATACTGGGTATTCCTGTTTTGCCGGCTTTTATTGAGCAGGCTGTTGAAGGATCCGGAATCGTTTAGTATTTGGAAAACCAATTTTTGTACAAAAAAACTGCCGTAATTTTGACGATCACAAACAATTATGGTTAGAAAGGGTAATTGAAGCGCAGAATGAATTAGCCACACTTACTGGAATTCCGGCAAGAGAGGCCGTACTTGATGAAGAACATCAAAAGAGAAAAAAGATTCAGCCTAACTTATAGGACGTGCGTTTAATGAAAAAGATAATATCATTGGCTTGTACCATTGTGAGGCACGGCACGCACTGTGGTATGTACGGCAGGGCGAGCCAAGGAGGTTCGCCTATTGTTTTTATGCTGCCGGTATACCAATAGCGGATAAACCTCGGGGTCTGAGGCAGAGTCCCAGGGTTTTAAGCGGTTTTCACACCCCCGAGCCTTTCCTCAAAAAATATTGTAAACCGCCCCCAAATATCAACCCAATTTTGAACGGATACCGTCCATTTCTTGTTAATTTCCAAAATTGACATATTATGTGAACTTTCCTGTGAAAAGAAGCATTATCCATCAAATATTGCTTGACATATTTCTGAAAAATAGGTATTATTATTTATATTCTGGACGATTAGCTCAGCTGGAAGAGCACTTGCTTGACGTGCAAGGGGTCAGCGGTTCGAGCCCGTTATCGTCCATGAGTAAATAAAAGGCTTCCGGTTAAAACAGCGGAGGTCTTTTATTATATCTGACTGATTTTTGACTGACTGGAATTAGTTAGATATTGATTAATTTTGCTAGTCACCCATGTATTGTCTTTCGAGGCCCTTTAAAAATATTCAGTTATCAACATTAATGGGTTGGGTTTAGAAACAGATCAATTTTTAGTCGCTCTGAGGCTATGTTTTTAAGAGATTACTGGTGTAAATATTCATAAAGAATGGGAAAAAAATAAAAAAATGTAAAAAGCCATAAAAATAAATCGAAATAAAGAAAAAGCAGTCCTTTAACAGACTGTTTTTTGTTTTAAGAAATGAGTTTAAAAAGTCTTTAGGAGTGCTTATAATCGCTTTAGATTTCCAGTCAATAATTAATTGGCTCATTGACTTATCAACGTTTATGAGATTATTACCTAAGTCAATATCTTTATGGGATAAAACAAGGATTTCGCCCTGCCTCAACCCCGTAAATATTGCGCCATTAGGTTCGGTCATGATGAACCTGCCGAACGGTCAAGCTTATCAAGCTTATATTTTTCGGGATTTGTTTTAAATTCAGCATGGACTTTTTATGAAACTAAGTAACTTTTTCGAGCAGATTTTTTCCTTGACGGATATTTTTTTGGGGGAATTGTGAAAAAAGTTCTTTATAGGGTGTAGAAAGCGATAATTACATAGTGCATTATATATACAAGGAGTGCCGCCATAATATGAGTTTCAAGGTTATTAGTGAGATGGGGGAACTATACAAAGCTTGCGGAAATCGATATGGACTTAATCAATGAGGCTTTGCCCATTAATCTGTACGTTATTCAATGTATATTTCGCTGAAAAGTAAAAAAAATATTTAGGAGAATGCGTATGATTAAATCAAATGAAGCAAGGATACTAACTCTAATAGCACGGCAGCATGGTATAACAGAAAAAGAAGTAAGAAACGAAATACAGGAGGCCATTGATCAGGCTATGTTAAGCGATGACCCTGCACAACAAGTATATTGGGCATCATTGTTCAAAAATAACAAAAGACCTAGTCCGGAAGAGTTTATAAGGTTTGTTTCAAAAAGCTTGGCTAAAACTTGAATTGCGATCCCCGGTAAAGGATAACTCCTTACCGGGTTTTTCAGCTTAGCTGATAATGTTTATGTTGTTCATTTTTCGGGAATAGTAAAGTCGAGAAATGTCATATAATATAAATATTGGCCTTGACTAATGTGTGCGTTAGTAGTAACATTATTTATGGGCCTCAATATTGAGGTGAAAAGAATGCTTAAGAAGAAAAAATCCGGACGTCCGACCAACAATCCCAAAGGAGAATCCATTCACGTCAGGTTGGACGAAGAATGCAAAATAACGCTTCAAAGATATTGCGAACAGGAACAGGTTACTAAGATGGAGGCAACACGCAGAGGTATTAAAAAGCTTTCAGACGATATAGTAAAAGGATAGAAACGATAAACCCCGTAAAAGCTATATACCATTCCTTTTCCGTATGCCTTCTATACAAAGGGCAGCCTAGTTTTATTTTTATTGCTAGGTTAATATGGACGTACGGGGGAGTGTATATGCCTACAAATATTATTCACAATGACGCACCTATATTTTCGCAGACATACTTGAATAGAGAACGAATCAGTAATTTAATCAGAGAATCTTTACAGAAACCTATAACCACGGTTGTCGCCGGTGCGGGTTATGGGAAAACTCAGGCTTGCTACGCTTTCTTGCAAAAATATGAAGCCGTAACAATATGGATGCAGGTTTCGATGTTTGATAATTTGCCTGTTAGATTATGGGACAATTTTATTTACGCGGTGTCTTTGCAAAATACGGAATTGTATTCAAGCTTGGAAACGATCGGTTTTCCGGAAACAATGGCGTCATATCACAAATTTTTAGACATTTTTTCCGATGAAATCCGGCGGGATAAAAAGTTTGTTTTTGTTTACGATGATTTCCATTTAATACATGAGAAAGCTGTCTTGGATTTTTTGAGAGGCTTATTAATGCCCGGATTCCAAACCTCTCATTTATATTTATTTCAAGAAGCGAACCTGATATCAACACCATAGGTTTATTGTCAAAGGATCTGCTTTCCAGAATAACAGAGGAAGACCTTAGATTTAGTGAAAGCGAAATGATTCAATATTTTGAAATGAGAGACATGCGATTCACGTCAAAAGCTATATCGGAAATTTATAAATATACAGATGGTTGGATTTTTGCTATCCACCTTGCGGCTTTATCTTATAAAGATGGGCAGATAAATGAAAGTTACGCGCTATCAATTGTGAAAGGAAATATACACAGACTGATAGAAAAAGAATTATTTTCTTTTATTTCAAAAGAAGCTCAGGATTTTTTGATTAAATTATCATTGTTGGATAATATACCTTTAGAGCTTTTGAAGAAATTATTTCCTGAAAGCGATAAGCTTATGATGGAAATCACAAAAATCAACTCTTTCATTCGATATGATTCTTTTACAAATACATATCGGATTCATCACTTGTTTTTAAGCTTCCTAACCGAAAAGCAGTCAACGATAAGCCGCGAAGTGAAGCAAGAGATTCACCGTACGGCAGCAGATTGGTATAGTAATATGGGATATAGAATTGACGCCTTGGTTTATTATGAAAAAGTCGGGGATTATAGTGAGGTCTTTAAGATCATTATGACCTTTCCGAGTGTCTTGCCAAAAGAAACAGCCGGTTTTATGCTGGGGATATTAGACAATGTTCCGCCTATGATAATAGAGAAAAAACCAATTTTAAACGTACTTTATGGCAGGCTTCTTTCAAACTTGGGTAAATATGGGGAATCAATAGACAAGCTCTCAAAATTAATTGATGAATACGAATCTTTGCCAACCTCTGAAACAAATGATTTTCTTATATGCGAGGCATATATTTGTTTAGCATCTGCTCAAATTTACAGACTTCTTTTTTCCAAATCTGAAAATATGTTTACAGATTTATTTAAAAACCCGAATGAATATTTCAAACGTGCTTTGGAACGTTGTCCTAATGGCAGCAAGGTAATGAAAAATATAAGTTTGGGTATAGGATCCTACGCAAATGTGGTAGGTCATTACAGTTATAAAGAAACATTCGACAATTATTTGTCGGCACAAAAAACTTATGCGTATTATTCTGAAAATCTATTGCAGGGGTGCGGATGCGGCAACTATGAATTATCTCTCGCGGAATATTCTTTTTTCCGAAATGATATAAAGGTTGCTGAGAAGTATACCAGGCAGGCTTTGAATATAGCTCAAAATATGGGGCAGCACCAAATTGAAAACTTGGCGTGGTACTATTTATTACGAATTGGTGTGGTATCGGGGGATTATCTAAAGGTTCTGGATGTTTTGAACCGCTTAAAAACACAGGTTGAGAAACAAAACTATCCCGAAAGCTATGTAATGCTTGATATTGCGTCCGGATGGTTTTACACAGCAATTGGGCAGACTGATAAGGTTCCTCTGTGGATTAAAAGCCACGCGGAAAACGTCACGGATTTCTTTGATTCTCCTACGTTAACTCTGGAAACATTAATACGCGCAAGATGCTGTTTAGCGGAAGCAAAGTATTATGAAGCTTTAGCCGTTCTTGATAGCGGTGAAAACCGGGATCCCTATTTATTTGGCCAGCTGGAAATAAGGGTGTTAAAGGCTGTTTGTTTATATCAGATTCATAAATATGAAGAAGCGATAGAGGTATTGCAATCCGCATATGGGCTCGCTTCACCAAACAATTTTGATATGCCTTTCATTGAATATGGCCAATACATGCGCACGCTAACAAACGCGGCGCTTCAAAGCAGAAAACATTCAATACCCCGGCAGTGGCTGGAAATGATTCGTAAAAAATCATCTACATACGCTAAAAAGTTAGCTTATGTTATAAACAATTATAGAGTACAGAATAATCAGAAAGATGCCATTGCGTTAAGCCTCACGGGAAAAGAGTTGGAGATATTGACAGATTTGTGTCATGGGCTTACACGGGAAGAAATTGCTGACAACTGCGGGATATCACTTAATACTGTAAAAAGCATGTTGGAAATAATATATACAAAACTTGGGGCTGAAAACGGTATTGACGCTGTGCGTATTGCTCTTCTAAAAAAAATAGTTAAGTAATTATGAAAAAAGCATTGTCCATAACGGCAATGCTTTTTTCCTGCTATCACTGTTTGTCATATACAGAAAAAATTATACTTGAGAAAATATATTACATAATTAAATTTCGCGCCTGTTTTCGAGCGCGCGGCTCAAAGTAGCCTCGTCTACATGCTCTAAATCCCCGCCAACCGGCACGCCGTGAGCTATCCGCGTCACTAAAACGCCCAGCGGCTTTAAAAGTTTACTTATATACATTGCAGTGGCCTCGCCCTCGACATTCGGGTTTGTGGCGACTATAACCTCCTGAATATCCTCGTTTTCTTCATCCGCTTTAATACCCATTTCTTGAATACGCAATAATAATTCTTTTATTTTCAGATCAGACGGCCCGATGCCGTTCATAGGGGAAATCGCGCCGTGAAGCACGTGATAGACCCCTTTAAACTCCTGGGTTTTCTCATAAGCCGCCATATCCCGCGGGTCTTCAACCACCATAATTGTGCCGTGGCTGCGTCTCTCGTTCGCGCAAATGGAACAGGGGTCGTTTTCTGTTAAGTTGAAGCAGCAGGAGCAATAGCATATGCCTCTTCTAGCTTCGATAATGGCGTCCGACAGAGCTTCCGCTTTTTCAATCGGAAGCCCAAGCACATAAAAAGCAAGCCTTTGAGCAGACCTTTTCCCGATTCCAGGAAGCTTAGAAAATTCTTCAATGAGCCTTGTTACAGAATTTCCATAATAATTCATTTAAAATAGTCCTCCCGGCATCCCAAGTCCGCCGGTGACTTTTGCCATTTCGGAATTCATCATCTCTTCCGCTTGGCGTACCGCTTCGTTAACAGCCGTTAAAATCAAATCCTGTAGCATTTCGATATCGTCGGGATCGACGACCTCGGGTTTTAATATGATCGATTTTACTTCTTTTTTGCCTGATATAACGATGGTGACAGCGCCGCCGCCTGAAGATACCTCAAGCGTTCTTTGCTCCATCTCGCCTTGGAGTTCCTCCATCTGTTTCTGCATTTTCTGAGCCTGCTTCATGATATTTTGCATATTGCCGGGCATTCCCGGGAAACCGCCTTTTGACATGTTTTCTCCTCCTATTATATACCCATTTTTTTTCTAAGTTCGTCAAAGCCCTCCGCCGATGTCGAGGCGGCCTTTGTTTCATCATTTCCGGCGCCGTACAAGTCCTCAAATTCGGCTTTTGTAAGCATTTTAAATTCAAAATCCAAGTTTTCCGATTTTCTGAGCTTTTCTTTTATCGCGTTCGCTTTATTTTTTAGCGCCGATAAAACGACCGGGTTTTCACAAACGATATAAAGTGTTCCGGCTTCGTATTTAAGACGCGTTTTTTTTATAAAAACATACTCACCTTTTCCGATTTTCCCCGCAAAATCATCCCACTTTTCCATGAGGCTTTTTTCATTTTCAGGCGCGGGCGGCTTTTTTTCGGATATTTTAACGGGTTTTGTTTCTTTATATTCCGTTTCGGTACCATCTTTAATATATGCTTGGTTTTTTATTTTTTTGTCAATTTTAAATTCAAGTGAAGCAAGCCGCCGCTCGATTTCAGAATTTTCGTCTTCAGATTCCGCGTCTTTTATGGATGGGTTGCAAAGCTTAATACAGCTTGTTTCAAATAAAATCCTGTCGTTTGCCGAATGCTTTAGTTTATTCTGCAATTTAGAAAATTCGTAAATATAGCCTATAATCAAATTCCTGTCAAGCTTTTTGCTTTGCTCAATTAAAATTGCGGCGGAATCCTCTGAAAAATCAAGCACCCGGCTTTTTGAGTCCAGGGACTTAGCGACAAGAAGATTTCTTAAATGGACTATAAATTCCTGAACCATTTGGTTTATATCACGCCCGGCGGCCACGGCCTCGTCTATTATCTCCAAAACCTCCCGTGAATCACAGACGCACAACGCCCCGGCCAATTTATAGAAAACCTCCGTATTAACGGAGCCGGTAATCTCCAAAACTTTTTCAACCGTTATTTTCTCATCGAAATAGAATGACATGCATTGGTCAAGGAGGCTGAGCGCGTCTCTGACCGATCCGTCGGCAAGCGCGGCAATATACCCTAACGCGGCCTCGTCGATATCCGCATTCTCATTAGACGTATATTCCGATAATTTTTTAACCATAAGGGTTTTGGAAATCCTTTTAAAATCGAACCGCTGGCATCTCGAATGAATTGTCGCCGGAATTTTTTGCGGATCAGTCGTCGCCAAAATGAAAATAACCTGGGGCGGAGGTTCCTCCAAAGTTTTTAAAAGCGCGTTAAACGCCCCTGTTGAAAGCATATGAACCTCGTCTATGATGTAAACCTTGTATTTTGCGTCTGTGGGCGGATATTTCACTTCCTCGCGTATGTCTCTTATATTGTCAACGCCATTATTACTGGCCGCGTCTATCTCGATCACGTTTATATTGATGCCTTGTGCAATAGACTTGCAAGACGGACATATTCCGCACGGCTCGTTATCAACGGGCATATGGCAGTTAGCGGCCTTCGACAGTATCTTGGCCATTGTGGTTTTGCCCGTCCCGCGCGTTCCGCAAAACAAATACGCGTGTGAAAGCCTTTGCTCCTTCAATTGGTTTTTTAATGTCCTGACGATATGATCCTGTCCGAAAACAGCGGAAAAGTCCGTTGGCCTAAGCTTTCTATACAGCACTAAATATGAAATAATATCACCTCTTAATGACACCGCGTTAAGCAATAAAGAAAACAATCGAAAAAACGCCAGAGGGGATCTGGCGAGTTTTAATATTTGAAATCCGTGCGCCCACCTTCGACATTTCCCCCCAAACGTAACCTTTGCAGTTAACTCTGACCAGGCGCCCTCGCGGCACATAAAATTACCGGCTTAGCGCTGCTTCCTTCCGAACCTGACGCGGTTCACCGGGTTCTATTGCGCAAGACCCAATCGTCAACATCACTTACAAAGGGCAGACTTCAAAGAAAAGGAGCCTATGGATAGGCGTAAACCCCGCTGTAGCGGGCTGCGGGCGACAGGGAACCGCTACCTCCCCGGCTAGCACGGAAAAATTTAATACAAATTACAAATTAACAAGAATATAGATATAAGTATACATATCGAATCTGAAACTGTCAATCGAAATTTTTATTCCATATTATCCAAATAGTATTTCATTGCGTTTCCCGCGATTTTCGCGGCCTTGTGCGACGTTCCGTTTTGGTCCAAAAATATTGCGACGGCAATTTTTGGCTCATCCGCCGGCGCATAACCGATGAACCAGGAATGATCGGCTTTTCCCGGATTTTCGGCCGTCCCGGTTTTCCCGGCGACAAGAAATTTTTTTGAAGCGTTTGATCCCGTTCCCTCAGATACGCAAAGCTCCATCATATACGCGATTTTTTCGGCGTTCTCACTTGAAAAGGCTCTGCTCAAAATCTCTGGAAAAAACTTTCGAACGGTATCCTCCCCGCTTAAAACAGAATCCAGGACATACGGCTTCATAATAACACCGCCGTTTGCCACCGCCCCCGCGATAATCGCCATATGAAGCGGAGTCGTCAATGTTTTGCCCTGTCCGAACGCCGTTTGATAAAGCTCGGATAGGTCTGCTTCCGGGCTTAAATTAAAAGGGCTGACGCTGTATTCAAGAGGATAGGAATATGGTTTGTTAAACAAAAGCCTTTGCGACGTTTCAGCAAGAGAAGCCTGCCCGACGCTCTCGCCCAGTTTGGCAAAAAATATATTGCAGGACTGGCTGAACGCGCTGTCAATGTTAACATCGCCATGCGCTTTCCCGTCAAAACAATGTATTTCGTTTTGGCCGGCCGTATCAGCGCCAGTGCATTTATATGTGAACGCTTTATAATCCTCGCCGTTCGCCTCGCATTTTTCAATATAGGCCAGAGCGGTAATAATTTTAAATGTCGAGCCCGGCTCATAGAGCCCCTGAGACGCCTTATTAAGAAGCCCATGATCAGATTGCAGGGCGGTTTCATAGCCTTCGGAATCGGGACTGATCCCAGGCAAAGAAACCATGGCGAGTATTTTCCCTGTTGACGGCTCAATTGCCACCGCCGTGCCGTCAGAGCCTTTTAGCGCGTCATAAAGGTGTTTTTGCAAACCGGAATCATAAGTAAGAAGCAGGTCGTTGCCCCTGGGTTCTTCTCCGTTCAGGCTGTTTATCCGCTGCGTAAGCTCATGATTAAGCCCATAAAGCTGAAAATTATATTTCTTTTCAACCCCGAAGCCGCCAAAATCCATATAGCCGACTGTATGGCCAAACAGTTTCCCCGCGGGATACGCTCTCCAAGATTGATGTTTATCCATTCTCGTCTCGGCCAGAACGTTTTTATGCGAATCATAAACCGTACCCTTTATAATACCGGGATCCTCATAAAATAACCGTTTATTATAAGAGTTTACTTTTACGGTCTCAGCGTCAATAAAAATCATTTTGGAGAGATTCAGCAAAATGAGCAAAAATATAATGAAAAATAGCCAAAAAACAAATCTCATCCGTTTTTTTACGAGTTCCATTATCAAGCCTCCTGATTGACACTTCCTATGGCCTCTAAATAGGCTTGTTTAAGCGAAATATAGGCGGGCGGGCCGTCGTTCCTGGGCTCTGATTCCTTTCTGCAATAAATATACTGTAAAAACCCAATCATAACGACGGATATAAACGCCGAAGTTCCGCCATACCCAACAAACGGCAAAGTCACGCCGGTAATAGGCAAAAGACCCGTCACTCCGCCTAAAATCACAAAGGTCTGGAAGGCAAGAACGCCGGTAATCCCCACAGAGGCCAGAGTGAAAAAGCTGTTCTCGTTTTTGTCTATACACCTGAGCGCTATATTTACGCCGCGGTAAAACACCATTATAAATATACCGATTATGAAAAGCCCGAAAAGCCCTCCGAATTCTTCGCATACGGCAGCAAAAATAAAATCCTTCTCAACAAACGGTATGTTTTTTGAAAAGCCTTTAAACAATCCGCCGCCAAAAGGGCCCCAGGTCGTTAACGCAAAAAGCGATTGGGTCAGTTGATAGCCGCCCGTATCTATCTGCGCCCAAGGATCCCGCCAGGCCGCGACTCTTGAAGCCACATGAGGGAAAAGAAAAACCGCGCCTAAACAAGCGCAAAAAAACAGGAGAAAGGCGATTGAGAGCAGAATTTTTCGCCCTGTGCCTATATAGAAAAGAATGATAAAGGTCATAAAAAAAATCAAGGCGCCGCCCAAATCCTTTTGAAGAACCAACATCAGCGCAACCGCGCCGCCAAACGCGCATGGTACAATCAACTGTTTTAAGCTCCGCTCTTTTCTGAAACAAGAGGCTAAAAACATCACGAAAGTAAGCTTTACGATTTCAGACGGCTGAAAAGACGCAAAACCCAAATCAATCCAGCTTTTTGAGCCGTATTCTTCGCTGCCTATGTAAAATAAAGCCGCAAGAAGCAGCAGGCTCAAACCGCAATAAATCCATTTTAATTTTTCAGGCCTCTTTAACAGCTCTAAAACAGGTTTCATTATGGCGACGGCTATAAAAGCGGCCGCCGTTATAATCAACTGTCTTTGCGAATAATACGGATTAAGCCGGTAGAGGAGAATAAATCCTATGTCAAGAAGGAACACGACCCCGTTTATGATTAATTCATCATAACCCTTATAAACCTTTCCCATGATGAAGAAAACGAAAACAATGAAAACAAGCCCGGCAAAAGCAGTCAGCAGCGAGTCTTCATCATGCAGATAAATAATAAAAAATCCCAATAAATGCATAAAACAGATACAAAGCCGTTGTATCCGGGAAGATATCCCTTTTTCCGGACCGCCATGACCTCTCTCGTTTAAGATGTAAACCGCTCCATAAATGAGGAACAGCGCTATTAAAAACAAAAAGACAAATTTAGAAACATAAATAATTAAATCCGTCATTTTTACTCCTTTTTAGACTTCCTGAAAAAATGACCGTATGTCAGTTTAAAGCCTTCTTCAGGATATAATTCTTTCCCGTTTTTCCCGCTTTGCGCATAAATCAAGATTTCTTTCATGTCCTCTTCCGTTTCATCTATAAACTCGATCCTTATGCCGCCAAAGCTCGCATAACTAAGCTCTTTGCGGTTTATTATAAAAAACGGCCTGTCGTTATATATATACGATAAACATTGGTCACAGTTTGTCATTATTTTGAGTTTTGCTCCAGTACGGTCTGAAAGTACAAAATCATTTGTGTTTCCTTTAAGCTCACAATGTTTATGGGTTCCGCGCTTCACAGAATTTCCAACAAGACATTGGTTTGTAATCATAAACAATGGCTTGCCATAAGCAATCAGTTCATTAAAGCCGTCCGAAAAACTTTCTGATTCCCAAATAGACAATTCTCTTGAAAGCGCGGCGGAATTCGCGAACTTCTTAAAAAATCTGTTAGAGAGTATATTGGAGCAGTGGAAGGTATAGTCCAGGACTATCGGCTTCTTGTTATTTTTTAGAATGTGCAGGAAGCCGTAATTCCGCGCCAAAAAGCCGTCCGCGTGATCAAGCGCGTCCAAATCCTCCGCCTTGACTTCATTTCGGTTTATATGCGGAAGGGCAATAAAGCATTCAAGTCCCGCTAAATGACATTTTTTTACGATATCGGCGCAATTCGTCTTTACCTCTTCGGAGTATTCTATATAAACCCTTTTTACAAGGTTATTTACATATGAATTTGCCTTTATAAATGAATCCAGCATAAACGGACCGATTTTAGCCGAATATAGTTTTGGCACTCTTTTTCCGGTTTCCTTTATTCGTTCGGGGACTTTTAGTTCTTTATGGCTTTTCTTGAACTGGGCAATAAAATTCTTCCTGAGTTCTTCCGCCGCCTGTCTTCTCATTTCATTAATCTGAGTCATATTAATATATATGTCCGGCTCCATTTCAATGACTAAATCGGAGAGGATAAAAGGAGTTTGTCCCATTTTCCTTACCTGCTCGTCAAGTCTTTTTTGCTCAATCGGAGCCTTTTCCGCAGTTTCGCAGGGCGTCTCACTAAACGCCTGTGAATCCGCTGTTTTTGAAAGCGCGTCCACTTTGAGTGTAAGGCAGGCCTTTTCACCTCTTTTAAGCACAATCTTGCCCGTGATGGGCAATTTTCTTGCGTTTTTCTCAATATCCCTTTTCAGACCGTCCATTAAGGCTTTGTCAAAAGATTTATAAATCATATCGCCGGTTTTTATTTCACCCTCGACCCTAATCTGTATTTTATCCCCCGCCTGTGATTTTTTGTTTAAATAAGTTCCGACACTTCCAGAACCCATCTCAAAATAAATTCCGTCTCCCGGAATTGCGTCTTTTCCGTTTTAATGTCGCAATACCCGTCTGAATACCGCAGGGCGCGGCCAAAATAAACTCCCCTGAGCTCTGGGGAATCGAAACTCATCATATCCTGGCCGCTGTAGTTCTCGAAATAGCCTTCCGTAAAATCTCCGCCCCTGTTAAAAACCTGATAAAGCGCCTTTTGAGACGTTTCTGAAACCGTTCCGGAATCAAGGGCTTCCCTGTATGCCCGGACAGCGGCGAAGACATATTCCGGGCTTTTCATGCGGCCCTCAATTTTTATTGAGTTTACGCCGGACGAAATAATCTTATCAAGAATGGGCAGGCTGCATAAATCCCTTGTTGACAGAAGATGTCCCGCCGACTTTTTTTCACCGTCTTTTTCAAGAGAATAACGTAAGCGGCACGGTTGTGCGCAATCGCCTCTATTGCCGCTTCTGTCCGCCCAGAAACGAACTCATAAAGCATTGGCCGGAATAAGACACGCAAAGAGCGCCGTGTACAAAAACCTCAATTTCGACCCGGTTTTTAAGCTTATCGCATATTTCTGAAATATCGCAAAGCGGTAGCTCGCGGCTTAATACAATTCTTGAAAATCCGGCGTCCGCTAAAATTCAGCGTCATAAAGGCTATGCGCCGTCATTTGCGTGCTTGCGTGCATTTTTATTTCCGGTATGTTCTCTTTTATATAGACCGCGCAGCCGATATCCTGAAAAATGAAAGCGTCCGCGCCGTAAGCGTGCAGTTTAGACACAAAATCCAAAAGAGGTTTTATCTCGTCGTTTCTGTAGACGGTATTCACGGTTACATAAGCCTTAACGCCTCTTTCGTGACAAAAATCTATTGCCTGTTCTATTTTTTCATCATCGAAATTGTCGGCCAAATTTCTTGCGCCAAAATATTTTCCGCCGAAATAGACGGCGTCCGCTTTTGCTTCAATTGCCGCAATAAGAGCGTCTTTGCTCCCCGCAGGAGCTAAAAGTTCCGGTTTTATCAATATGCTCACCTGATTTATTTAAAATTTTCTATATAATCGTTAAATTCTTTTTGTACGGTAGAAAGAGCTTTTTTCGCGAATTCTAAGTCTTTTCTCAAATTCGCTTTTTCCCTGCTGTCTCTTTCAAACTCCTTTTGCGCGGTTAAGAATTTTTCTTCCGCGTCATTGGCCTTTTGCTTTTGGATTAGTAAATCTTTTTTATATCTTTCAATCTCTTGCTTTAACTCCTCTTCTTTTTTTATGGATTCGCTTTTCAATTTAAAAAACTGATCCGAGAGCATAACGCCGGCCATGGCAAGCCTTTGGGAAAGGTCGATTCCCTGAGAAGGCTTTTTATCGAACTGCCCCTTAAATATAGATTCAAAATACTGGGAAATTTCTTCAATATAGGAAGCGTCTTCAGTGGTTAACATTTTTAGCGCAACGCCGCAGACATCAATTTCCATTTTATTTTTTCCGCTGACAGGGTCTTTTATTGGGTCTTTCATAAAACCACCTTTTCTATATGGTATTTTCTCCAGTATATCACATTCCCTTAATTTTCTAAAGAAAAAATGGTTTATTTCATTAAAAATTGAAATAATAACTATATGCTTTAGGAATCAAACATAATAAAATAAACATGGAGGTAATAAAATGATAAAAAAATCGATGAAAACATTTATATGCTTTTCAATGGCCATAATGCTTTTCGCCGTTCCTGTTTTTGCCAAGACAGACACCTATACCGTGCAAAAAGGGGACAGTCTTTGGAAGATTTCTTTAAAATACAAGGTTGGATTGTCGGAAATAATATCAGCCAATCCGCAGTTTGAAGTCCCAGATTTAATTTATCCTGGCGACAAGGTATATATACCTCTCGACGATCCGGGAACAGTGAGCATTGAGGAACAGGTGGTTACGCTTGTTAACAATGAGAGAGTGTCAAGAGGACTCAAGCCGCTTACAATGAACTGGCAGGTTGCCAGGGTAGCCCGTTATAAGTCTAACGATATGAGAGACAGAGGATATTTTTCACATACATCTCCGACTTACGGAACGCCGTTCGACATGCTTAAAAAATTTAACATTTCTTATCAGACAGCGGGAGAGAATATAGCAAAAGGCCAAAAGACCGCAGCTGCCGTTGTTAATTCCTGGATGAACTCCGAAGGCCACAGAAAAAATATTTTGAGTCCAAATTATACTGAAATAGGCGTGGGCTTTTCACAGGGAAGCACAACTTATTGGACCCAGCTCTTTATAAAACCATAGAATACTAAATAAATTAATAACAGGACTGCCCGAATGCGGCAGTCCTGTCTGTTTGTACAAATAAACCCCCGGCTATGCCGGGGGATAAGGGCTTATAGCTATGGAAAAGGTTTTTAAAAATACCCCCATTTGATAAACTTAGAGAGGTTCGCAGCCGCTCTAAAACCGAATGGAGGTAATCCAAAATGGATGTAAAAAGCTTATCACAAACGAAATGGAATTGCAAATACCACATAGTATTCGTCCCAAAATTTAGAAGGAAGGTAATATACGGAGAAATCAAATCGGATATAGGGAAAATACTGAGACAACTGTGCGAGTACAAGGAAGTAAACATAATAGAAGCGAGTTTATGCAGCGACCATGTCCATATGCTGGTAGAGATACGGCCAAAAATCGCTGTTTCGGCGTTCGTGGGATACCTAAAAGGGAAAAGTAGCCTGATGATATTCGACAGACACGCAAACCTAAAATACAAATATGGCAACCGCCATTTTTGGTGTAGGGGATTCTATGTGGACACAGTGGGTAGAAACAAGGAAAAGATAAAGGCATATATACAAAATCAGTTGCAAGAAGATGCAATAGCCGGCCAAATAAGTCTGAAGGAGTATGTAGACCCGTTTACGGGTGAGCCGGTAACAAATAACAAGAAATAGCTCGTTTACGAGCATATGTACACTAGAGCTACTCTAGTAGCAGTTTGAAAATACAAGCGGCTGTCGAACTGTTCAGTAAGCCTTTAGGCTCTAGCGTGAGAAACGCCCTTATAGGGCGAAAATCAAACCACCAGCTTAGCTGGTGGTCATGATTTTTCGCGATAAATTGCCGTAATAGGACAAAGTGGTGCGCTCATAAACTTTAATACACTTGGTTATTACATCGAAGCTATTCCCAACTTGGGAATAGCTTCGGTCACATGGAGGGATTCAAATGCCTGAAACTATAAATAGAGCCGACCTGGTTGATATACGCGATGTTACAGTTGATAAGAGCTTGCCGAAAAGTGAGCGTATCGTTAAGTTTGTGCGGCAAATAAAAGACCCGTACCATTTTAGGTGCGGAAAATTTATCGTGACGGCGAAGTTTGCCAAGAGCGGCCCCACTATGGAGGACTGTCTGCAAAGGATAATGACTTAAATATCAAACGGCAAACTCGACTTTCCCTATGGCCTGCTGTAATCTTATTATCGAAAAAGGATTACAGCGTCCCAATACCCTTGATTTTCGGGGAAGTCTGCGAAAATTAAGGAGTGAATTGTCATGCAGGAGATACTTTATAAAGCAATAAAATATATTCGTCTATCAGATGCGGATGATAAACCCGGCGAGAGCGATAGCGTCGCCAATCAACGGAAACTTATTGACGAGTATTTGAAAAATCACCCTGAAATTGAAGTCGTGGGTGAAAAGGTAGGAATGAAAACTACGAGTTTGATACAATTTAATTATTCTTCTCGCAATTTTATTTTTGGGGGTGCAGTGCCAAACAACGAAAACCCCCGCCGAGATTAAAAGAGGGGTTTAGGAGTTTTGCGTTTATATATCTGTATACGACGGACCATGAGATAGTAGGAACCAAATGCTTATTGCAGGTAAGTCGCTTAAAATCATTTGAACTTCTATTCAACCCACATACAAGAACGGGAAAAACGTCTCGCTCTTTTCATTTTGTAACTATTCTATACATCTTTAATAGGCTCCCTTTACACGGTTTTATTTTATTACTGCATTTTTGTAACAAAATATGTTTGTCCGAATAATATGGCAGTAGGACAAAAACTGTAAAAATATAAAGGAAGGAGCATAAAGTATGAAAAACAGATTAATTTCGTTTTTGAAGAAAAAAGAGGTTAATGTCAATTCACGAAAGTTTCAAATTGCTGCCATATCCATACCTGTTACATACAACAAATATGGCGAGTTTGATCCGGATGGGCTTATGTATGTTCTAAAAGAGAATGAATCCATAATAAAGGATTTTATCAAGAAAAATCCAAATAAGCCCTTTGACCTGATTACGCCGTTGGTAATAAGGGCTAATGTTGGGGATTTGATTACTGTTGAGTTTGAAAATAAAACCGGAAGAGAAACTTCCATTCATATACAGAGCGTAAAATATGATGTTTTTGACTCTGACGGCGCCTCCGTCGGATACAATCCAAGCACAATAGTCAGAAAAAAAGCTCAATATACTTGGTACGCCGACAAGGAAGGAACATTTTTATTCCATGACATGGGTGATGTTTCAAGCAGCAATAAAAACGGAAATCTTCACGGGCTTTTTGGCGCTCTTATTGTGGAAGCCGCCGGTGCTACATGGACAGACCCAGTTACGGGAAAAGAATTGAGAAGCGGATGTTATGCCGACATTCATCACCCATATAAGCCGGATTTCAGAGAGTATGTGACGATATTCCACGATGAGGCCGAAGTGTATGATAAAAACGGAAATAAGCCTATAAACCCTGATACCGGCTTAGAAGACATGACGATGAGTATAAATTACAGGTCGGAGCCTGCAAGAAACCGTAGGCCAACCTGCACACAGTGTTTCGGAGAGGAAGTAAGCATGAGCTCATGGCCTTTCGGAGACCCATCCACTCCTGTTGTAAGAGCGTATAAGGGCGACCCTGTAAAATTCCGCATAGTCAATGCCGGCATCAAGGAAACGCATGTTTTTCATCTCCATAACCATCAATGGCGGCTTGAGGCAAATGACCCGAAATCAACACTTATTGATTCCATTTCTTTTGGTCCACAGCAATGTATTAACATGGAGCCTTTATATGGAGCCGGAAGCTTAAACGGCTGTATTGGCGATGTTATATGGCATTGCCATTTATACCCGCATTTTATGATGGGTATGTGGGGCTTATGGCGGATACTGGATAGATTGGAAGACGGCACGAGACGCTTCCCGGACGGAACGTTGCAGCCTAAATTAATGCCTTTGCCGGACAGAGCCGCGCCGCCGCCGGCTGATGAGGATCATCCGGGCTTTCCAAACTTTCTTAGTGGGGCTGCCGGCGAAAAAGCGAAAAAGCCCGCTTTGGGCATAATAGGAAAGGAAGCCCGCCAGCCAACCGAATTGGAAAAAAACAATTTTGTTCCAAATTGGCATCCGGGGGCGCTTTATTCACAGCCATGCCCGGAAGGCGCACCAGTAAAGTCGTTTGAAATATGCGCCATACAGCTTCCTATTAGTTACAATTCCAACGGATGGCATGATCCGGAGGGCAGGATTTTTGTGCTGAAGGAAGATAAGGAAGCTGTTTTGCGCGGTGATAAGCCTATTGAGCCACTAGCCATCAGGGCTAACGCCGGGGACTGCATTGAAATAAAGTTCACAAACGAGCTGCCGCAAACTATAGGCGGGAACGCCTTTCAGGTGAAGACAACAACTTCAGAAGCAGGATGGCATATTCATCTTGTGAAATTTGATACCATAAACTCAGACGGGAGCGCCAACGGTTGGTGCGACGACGCGTCCGCGATTCCGGGGGATACGTTAATAGAAAGATTCTATGCGGATACGGAACTCCGTACTATATTTTTCCATGACCACCTGTTCCCAAACGCGCATCAAATGCACGGATTGTTCGGAATGCTTATAATCGAGCCACAGGGTTCGACATACCATGACCCATGTACGGGCGAAGAAATTAAAAGCGGCACGAAAGCAGTAATCAAATCCACGATTAACAAGGACTTTCGTGAGTTCGCATTGTTTGTCCATGATTTCGCGATGTTATTCGATAAAAACGGCAAACCCTTGAACCCGCCTAATGTTTCAGGGGACACAAGCGATCCCGGTGTTATGGGCATTAACTATAAATGCGAGCCTCTGCACTTTAGGAAAGGCGACCCCGCCTATGCGTTCAGTTCTTATGTTCACGGCGACCCTGTTACTCCTCTGCTGGAGACTTACGAAGGCGACCCAATACGCATAAGGCTTTTGGACGGTGCGCAAGAAGAACAGCACGCCTTCAACCTAAGCGGGCTTAGATGGCGCAAAGAACCGACAGACCCTGTATCGCCATATGTTCAGGCTCAAACCTACGGTATTTCCGAAGCTTTTAATGTGGAAATATACGAAGACTACAAAAGAGGCGATTATATGTATTATTTCGGAGGGTTGGACGATTTATGGCTAGGACTATGGGGTATTCTTCGCGCATATGGTGAAAAGGTTACGCATCTGCTGCCACTGTCGGACAGACCGGTGCCCTCGGAAAGGTGTAACCCACTTCCTTCAAAGACGGGAACGCCGCCGCCTAAAGCGGAGCTTTCGGATTTTTTTAGCAGTAAAAAGCCGGATAATGTTAGAAAGTTTAATGTTGTGGCTATGCAAAAGGATATTATATATAATAAATACGGCGACCATGATAAAGACGGCTTGATGTTTGCGTTGGCTGAAGATGAGGAAGCCATAAAGAATAACTGCATTGACGCAAAACCTCTGATTTTGCGAGCCAACGCTGGCGACTTCATTGAACTGACTCTTACGAATCATTTTTATAAGTCTATTCCAGAGGAGCATCATCCAGAAGTTCCGGTTTCAGAGCCGTATCCTGCTTCAAACAGGGTATCGATGAATTGTCAGCTTGTAAAATGTAATCCCATGGATTCGGGAGGAATAACAGTAGGATATAATCCTGACCAAACAATCGGCATTGGCGAGAGCATAACTTACAGATGGTATGCTGATGAAGAGTTAGGTGCTTGCTTATTGACGGGCTTTTCGGATATTAGAAACCACCGGCACAGAGGTCTTTTCGGAGCGTTGATTATTGAGCCGCATGGTGCTGAGTATATAGCAACGTCAAAGAAAAACAAAAAAAATTATCATACTCATGAACAGGTAAGCATATCTGCGCCGGGGATGCAGACATTCAGAGAATTTGTATTATTCATGCAAGACGGTGTGGCACTACATGATAAAAATGGCAAGCATATTGAAGACCCATCTGTAATGGATGAAAAAGCGATGGATATGGATGGCGGCAACGAGCACGCGCATAACATTGATTATGAAGATCAAGGGCAAAAAGCATTTAATTACAAAAGCGAGCGGCTTGAAAATCGCTTAAAAAGAAATAAGCATCTGTGCAAGGTTATGGACTCATGCGAACATGGAGACCCGGCTACGCCTTTGTTTATGGCATACACTAACGATCCTGTAAGAATACGGCTGCTGATGCCGGCGGATAAGCCAAGAAATCATGCTTTTGTTCTGCATGGCCATGTTTGGAGGCAGCAGAGCACTGACCCGTTCTCCGATATTGTGGCGGCGCAAGGGCCATTAAGTGTTGGCAATGTGTTGAACATCGAGCTTGAAGCAGGCGCAAATATGCTTGCCGGTGATTACGCATATCGTTCAGGCGCTTTCCGCTGGGATATCGAACAAGGGATGTGGGGATATTCAGGGTTTATGATAGCTATAAAAGATGGCTTGCCCCTATCAACGGGAATAATTTGATTGATTATTGTGATTGCTATAATGAATGTGAAGATGACCATGACCATTGTTTATAATGATTATGTTTATCGTGAGCAATACCCAAAAGGCTTTATAAACAAAATGGTTGCCCAATAAAGCGCTATGAAAGGCCTTTTGACAAAACAGAATATATTATCCGTACACTTGTATGCTTCATCGTCAAGTTGATACTCATTACCATGAGGTTTGGTTTTTGGAAGAATAAATATAGACACTGTCTTTAATGACTATATTAGGGACAGTGTTTTTTATTCACGTTTGTTAGCATTAGTTAGTGTAATTTTGTTAGCAATCCTTGCACTTAAAATGCGCTGAAAAGAATAATAGAGAAGTTACCTATTAAATGCAATCATTTTATATTCAGTTGTAAGGACAAGTTTTTGACAATACGCGGGATGACTGCCAAGGAAACGGCCAATTGTGAGATAGCTGAGGTTGGATCAAAGCTTTATTTACAGATTGAACAGCAACTGAAGTAGTGATGCAGAATCAACCTGGTTTATAAAATGAAGGTCATAAAAAACAGATGGATTAAATTGTTTAATAATCCATCTGTTTTTTTAATTGTCCACTTGACAGGAGTCGGTTCGGATGTTGTATCTAAAGCGGGGTTTAATTATACCGTGACTTCCATTCCGTTCTTGAAAGTGAATACCACTTTTCCATCCTTGCTCACCGTGGCGAAATCCACGAGTGCCGTCCATAATGATTCATCAAACTCAGTCAGCAATCCGTCCTGTTTGGCGAGGTCGGCTAAGAATCTCTCAACTAAACCTTTTCGTATTTTTTTGTCGGTGATTTTGGCGGTCACATCGGCAAGCCGGTTATTGACCGCATTGTACCGCTCGGCAAGGGCAGTGTATCGGCTTTCGTATTCGCTCTGGTCGAGGGCGACACGGGCGTTTTCCTCAATGCACTTCTGAATCAATTCGGAAACCACCACCAGTTCGTCCTGCAATCCGGCACGTTCTTTTTCAAGAGATGCAACATTAAAAAGTTTTGTTTTTATGGCATTGAAGTCGCGATGAGTTCTTCTTTGCCGGTAAGAAAAATGTTAGCCGCCGAAACAAAAGCTGATTTAATTTCCTCTTCGCTTAAGTGCGGCGTGTCGCATTTTTCTCGCCGTTAAATTTATGATTACACTGATAAATGGTTCTGCGGTATTTGCTGGTGGAGTGCCAGACCTTCGAGCCGTACCAAGAACCGCACTCGCCGCATTTCAGACGGCTTGCGAAAATACCCGCTCCGCTGTGCCTGTTTTCGCCCGACAGCCGTCTTTGCATTTCCTGCTGAACCATATCGAAAACCGCCGGTTCGATTATGGCGGATGCGCATTTTCCACGTAATACTGCTGAACTTCGCCCTCGTTAATTTTTTTCTTTTTCGTGAGGAAATCCATCGTGTAGCTTTTTTGCAGCAAGGCATCGCCTTTGTATTTTTCGTTGGTCAGTATACTTTTGACCGTGGACGCTCCCCATGCCGCTTTGCCGCCGGGTGACGGTATGCCCTGTGCGGTCAGCGACTTGGCTATGGAGTACGGCGTAGCGCCTTCGAGAAACATATTATAAATGAGACGCACAATCACGGCTTCCTCTTCGTTGATTTTCAACGTGTCGTTTTCGCCTTTGTCGTAGCCAAGAAACCGCTTATAAGGAACGCTCACCTTACCGTCAGCAAACCGCTTTCTCTGCCCCCATGTGCAGTTCTCGGAAATGGAACGGGATTCTTCCTGTGCCAGCGACGACATTATCGTGATGAGCAGTTCGCCCTTGCCGTCGAATGTCCATATATTTTC
The DNA here is from genome assembly GCA_023690525.1 of Holotrichia oblita. Taxonomy (NCBI): domain Eukaryota; kingdom Metazoa; phylum Arthropoda; class Insecta; order Coleoptera; family Scarabaeidae; genus Holotrichia; species Holotrichia oblita. The sequence continues at coordinate 29,848 of JALQSN010000275.1, forward strand.
CTTCTCGAAATAGACCTCCACGCCTTTTTCCTTCAGCTTGCGAATGGTGGAAAGACTGTCTACGGTGTTTCTCGCAAACCTTGACACAGATTTTGTAACGATTAAATCCAGCTTTCCGGCAAGGGTGTCGGCTACCATGCGGTTAAAGCCGTCACGCTTGGCGGTGGAGGTGGCCGAGATTCCTTCGTCCGTATATACGGAAATGAACGTCCAATCCTCGCGGCTTTTGATGTAATTGGTATAATAATCAACTTGCGCTTCATAACTCGTAAGCTGTTCTTCGTGGTCGGTGCTGACCCGTGCGTAGCCCGCTGCACGGCGTTTTCTGACTTCGTTAATCGGAGCGGAAGTGAAACTGTTGATTGTCGCAGGAATCGTCGTTATAGTTCTCGCGCTCATTCGGCCTCCTCCTTTCCGGATTTTATTTCAGCATGACGCGCCGTTAACCGCGCGTTCTGTTCTTTACCCCAGTCGGGGTTTTCGGCGCAGAATTTTTTCATGCGTTCGCTGTCGGCTATACGGCGTTCAGGGTGCTGTTCATAATGCCTTATTGTGGCTTCACGCTGTTTTTGGCGTGTCTCGTCTGAAGCAATCCGCCCTCGCTCCGCTCGCTCGGCGTTCCGGTGTCCAGCAGTCCGTTCTCGCCGTGGATTCCCATTGCCGTGTTACCGTTTTGCCGCCCAAAAAATGAAATACCAGCGTGTGAGCCGTCGGCACGACGATTTTTTAATCTTCGCCTCAAAAACATCCGCATCAAATTCAAAAATCCCCAACACCTCGGCGGTTACTTCCTTGAGGATACTCTCGGGGATTTCATTTGTACCGCAATCGCAGGGTTTTCCCTGTTTCTTATTCGCGCAGAGCATGACTTTTGTTTTCCTGTCCTTGTAGTGCTTGGTAGCCCGCTGAAAATTCAAACCGCAGACCTCGCATAGTATTTTGCCCGTGAACGCCGTCCTCTCCACCGGGATTTTGAGTTTTTCGAGCCTTGCCTGAACCATGTCAAAGGTATCGCGGTCAATTATGGCGGTATGTGCGTTTTCGATAATGTGTTTAGGCAATTCGTCGTTGTTCCTGCGTTTTTTGTGAGTAATCGGACACTCAACAAAAGTCTTCTGCATAACCACCATGCCAGTATATTTTTCGTTTTCAAGCATGGAAGTAATTGTTTGCTGCCACCATTTTTCACCGAACAACGACTTGATGTTCTTTTCATTGAGTTCTGCGGCAATGGTGCGCGGTGATTTTTCGGCAAGGTACTCGGCATATATAAACTGCACAATCTCGGCTTCGTCCGGATCGACGATAAAATTCTCGCCGTCCCATCTGTATCCATATAATTGTGTGCTGCTTTGCTTGCCCTTTTGGAAACCCTTCCTGATTGCCCATTTGATATTATCGCTTGTGTTGCGGTTTTCTTCCTGTGCGAAACTCGCTAAAATGGTGAGCATCAACTCTCCATCGCCCGACATTGAACTGATGTTTTCCTTTTCAAACCTGACCTCAATACCCAGTTCTTTTAACCGCCGTACCGTTGTAAGCAAGTCGACCGTATTCCGCGCAAAGCGGCTTATACCTTTTACAAGGATTATATCAATTTTACCGTTTTCGCAATCGGTAAGCATACGATTCCACTCTTTGCGGTTGTCGCGCGTGCCGTCTGTGCCAAATCCGCATAAACACCGGCGTACTCCCACTCAGCGTGTTTTTGGATAATTGCGCTGAAGTGGCTGATTTGTGCCGACAAAGAATGTGTTTCTTTATCTGTTCCACCGGATAATCTGTTGTTACATTGTAAGCACTTGCCATCTTCATTAACATTCCAGCCGGAGGGGTTGCATTTCCGGTTTCATATGCAGAAATACTGGAAGCGTCAATATTTATCATTTTTGCGACATCCTTTCGAGTTAATCTGCATCTCACTCTTTCGAGTTTCAATCTTAAGCTTAATTCATTAATCATCATATCACCCTATTGACATTCGAGATAAGTAGAGTATAATTAAAATAAATCCAATATTATTATAGTTGATATGGTTTATATTGATTTTTAGTATTCCGCAAAATTAGTTATTGCATTTTTAGCAACTTAAAAAAAGGAGATGCTGCAAAACCATGAGTTGGTGGCGCAACAGCCCCTTTTAGTGAAAATGTTGATAAATCAATGGAAATAGGAACAAGTCGAAAAAAGAATCAGTTAGCGCATGGGAAAAATTGGGTACAACAAAAAAGCCCTGCATTTTTTCATTTTTTTTAAAGGCCTGAAAAAATTAGGAGGCTTTTATTTCATGTAAATCTTTACCGCAACGTTCGCCTTGAATTTTAGCGTGGAGCTTATTAACGTTATAACCAAAACACAGCAACAAAAGCTCCCGTCTTGACGTTTTGCTTACCGCGAGTTAAGAATCGGTCAAACTGCCTGTCCTCTTTCAACACTCCGAATGCGCCTTCCGATTGGATGGAGCGGTTCATACGAAGTAAGATCCCCATTTCCGTCGTGATGTTTTCATATGATTTTTGACGGTATTCGATTAACCCTTTCGCGTTGAAAGACGCTGAGGGTTTCGCGAGAAAGGGACAGCAGAATTCCAATAAAGAAGCCGAACGCCGTGTTGCGGAACTGGACAAAATAATGAGCTGCATTTACTAAGACCATGTCGCGGGAAAACTGACGGCGGAGCGGTTTGAAACCATGCTCGTGGGATTTGAAACAGAGCAGTCGGAGTTGAGAGCCACGGTCGAAACGCTACGAGTCGAAATCGGGGACTTGAAAAACAAAACCGCCAACTTGCAAAGTTTTATGAATTTAGCGGAGCGGTTCGGCGAAATTACTGAACTCACGGAGGAAATAGCGAGAATGTTTATTGAGAGGATTGTGGTTCACGAAGCGGTAATCGCGGAAGGAACGAAGCAGAAGAAGGTGAGCCAGCAAGTGGATATCTACCTTTCCTACATCGGACAATTTGAAATGACAGAGTAACGGCGAGCGTGGTAGAGCGTTCGCTGTTTATTTTTGGGCGGAAAAAGTGTCCTTAACTGGTATTAGCCGAAAATACTCATGAGCCTATCATAAGTGCAGAAATCTTGGATGCCGCCCAGCGGGTCGATCTTGTACGAGGAAATCAAACATCGCAAAAACTGCCTGAAAGAAGCTTGTTTAGTGGCTCACTGGTCTGCGCTGACTGCGGCGCTTCTTTGACATCGTCAACCATCCAACGTAATCGCGCAAACGGCGATATTTGGAAAAATTGTTCTTACTCCTGTGTTTTTTATCATCAAACAGGCGGTACAGGCGGTACAAAACACCGTATCAGTGAATTGGCTCTTTTGCGATTTATTAAGACTGATGCGAAGCGACAGCTTAAGGATATAGATATGAACAGCGGTAAACTATAGCTATCGAACTTAATATTTGTCCAAAACATGCCGACACCAATATATGGCATATAGTGAAGATTATAGAAGAAGAGCAGTAGAATATTACCATGAGGGAAATACCCAAGCAGAGGTCAAAGAGATATTCAAGGTGCATCCAAAAACATTACGGGACTGGGAAGCTCGCATGGAGAACGGCGACTTGAAACCACAATATCCTAAAACCAGAAAGCATAGGAAATTACCCCCTGATGAGCTTGCGATTTATATTGAACAAAATCCCGACGCCTTTTTGACTGAGATATAGTCATCGAACATTAAAACAGTCTGATATAGCAGAATCTAAGTCAGGAAAAGTCGGTAAAATTTTACGCAACCTATTTTTTAACCAAGCCCAAAAATTCTCAATGGGATTATAATCAGGAGAATATGGCGGCAGAAAAATTATTGTGACATTGTAGACACGGGCATAATCTCTCAATCGTTTCTTATTATGAAAACTAGCGTTGTCCATAATAATGACATCTCCATTTTGGGTTTCGGGCAATAAAAATTTACAAAACCATTCCTCAAAAACTTGTGAGTTAGTTGAGCCTGTGTAGCAGTATTCGCCCAGAATTTTGCCATCACAATAGCCCGCTACAATATTTGTGCGAGAAAATTTCTTACCAGGAATAAGACCATAAACGCGCTTGCCGCGTAAAGAGCGAGCATATCCACGAAAACAAAATTTGTTTACACCGCTTTCGTCAACATATATGCGCCTTGATTTAGGGATTTCGGCAATCTGCTCTTGATAAGCTTTGCGGGCTTCTTCCGAACGCTCTATGTAGTCTATCGTCTTTTTTTATGCGTAATATTCAATTTTTTAAGAGCTTTATAAACCGCTACATCAGAGCAATTAAAATGGGCGCCTATCTCAGTCAAAAAAGCGTCAGGGTTTTGCTCTACGTATGCCGTAAGTTCATCAGGAGGCAATTTCCTAGGTTTTCTGGTTTTAGGATATACGGGTTTCAAGTTGCCATTCTCCATACGAGTTTCCCAATCTCGCAGTGTTTTTGGATGCACCTTGAATATCTCTTTAACCTTTGCCTGGCTATTCCCTTCGCGATAATACTCTACGGTTCTTCTTCTATAATCTTCACTATATGCCATATATGTTTATCGACATAATCTGGAATTTATTAAGTTAGGCGACTATAATGCGCTTTTTTAGCGATAATTTTTTCTGCAATCTTCGTTTGCACGCCCATTGCATCGATTGTGATAATTGCGTTTTCAACGTTGATGACATCCAAAAGCTCTGGAATAGCGGTAATTTCATTGTTTTTTTCACCAATCACTATTTGTGAATCTGTCAAAAACACACTCAAAGTATGAAACGCACGATGTTCGTCATTTTTACCGCAGCGTGCCGTTTTGCCGTCAAACGCAATAATTTTGCCGCTTACCTCGTCAGATTGTAACAACCAGCACATTTTTTAGCTTTTTGCCGGTCTGTTCGTCAACTTGTCGGCTAGGAGTGCGGCGATAGGTCAGATGAAACATTCCGGAAAATGTGGAAACGATTACAACGATTTAACGTGGCAGTCTTTTTTTGCCGACCATTACGATGTTCACTCGAAGTTAAAGAGTAAATGGCAACCCCTACAGTATAATATCAGCTATGTTATCATTATAAATTTACACTTCCTGATTATATCATTAGAAGTAAGTTTTATTTGCAGCTCTATATTACAATTTTCCTGAATCTCCTTGATCAAGGGGCATAATAGCCCAGCAGACAACATAAACAATAGCCATCGGAAATCCAACCGTTACTAAAAATAGCAGAACCCAAATAATTCTGACAAGAGTCGCATCAATCCCGAAGTATTCGGCGATCCCGCCGCAAACACCGGCTAGAACCTTATTTGTTCTTGAAAGACATAATTTTTTGCCCATAATATCGACCTCACATTCGAACTTATATTCCCTTAAAATATGTTTAGAAGATTCTTTCAAACATATACGCATTTAAAATCTTAATGTCTCATAATTTTTCATAAATAATCATGAATTTTTCCCCATAATTCAATTTTCCCTTGTTTTGAGAGAGCAGAAAACGGAATTATATCACTTCTGTTTGCTGAAAGCTTACCGCTAATGATTTTTATATGCTTATCCAGCGCCGATCTTTTTATTTTATCTAATTTTGTCGCGGCTATTATTATTTTTATATTATAGAACCTTATCCATTCCATCATTTGAGAATCAAGCGCCGTTGGCTCATGCCTTATATCCACAAGCAACACGATAGCCTTTAGATGTTGACTCAGTTTTAAATAGTTTTCGATCATTTTACCCCATTTTTCCGACTCAGCCCTGCTGATTTTAGCATAACCATAACCCGGCAAATCCACAAAATAAATCTCTTCATCCAAATTATAAAAATTTATGGTTCTCGTCTTTCCCGGGCTTTGACTCGTTCTCGCCAATGATTTCCTGTTTATCATAACGTTAATAAGGCTTGATTTACCAACATTTGAACGGCCTACAAAAGCCAGTTCCGGCAAATTTTTATCTGGAAACTGCGGAGGCGACACCGCAACCGCTTCTAAGTATGCATTTTTTACATCCATAGTTTTCTCCTATACACTAAATAAGTTTACTTCAAGGGCGTTGAGTAATTTCAATAATTGTTCGCATTTCAATAACCTCACGTCCTTTTAATTGCATTATAGCACTTTTGTCAAACCCTGAAAAGCCATTAAACATATTGACCCGTTTATCAAATCCGCTTTTCTCACTTTTTAATATACTTTGTGCTGTAGAGAAATCTAAGTTTTGAATATTAAGAGCTACAAAATATTCAAAAAGCGGTATCATGGTACGCACTATCCGCTCTGCAAGGGCAAAGAAAAAGCGTCGGCTGAACTGGGGCTTAGTTTTCTTGCCTGCAATCAGCGACGCGCGATTAATATGGGGGGTATTATGGCAATTATTGAAGCGGCTATAGTATAATACTGGGAAATGTATTTTTTTGTCTTGCGAAAATACATATTTAGGGGGCTACACCTTGTTCATTCAGATAGCCGAAAAGCCCGCGAATACAGGGTTTTCAGACAAATTGTTATGGATGAGGCGGAATTTGGGCGGATAAGCAAACCCTCGTATTGCTGGTGTTTCGACGGAACTCGTCCTGTGGTACCTTGTCACAGAGTTCGTGAATATGCTTTAATGGGATAATAGTATAATAAGGCCTTTTTGAAAACAATCCTTATCACTGGATGTCTAAAAAGGCCTTATTATTAATCGCGCAATTATTCGCAGCAGGCGATTGCTTCTATTTCGACGTGAACTCCCTTTGGAAGCGCGGCAACCTGGATACAGCTTCTGCTTGGCGGATTTTCTTTGAAAAATTCACCATAGACTTCGTTAACGGCGTTAAAGTCGCCTAAATCAGTGAGAAATACAGTCGCCTTAATAACATTATCCATAGATGTTCCGGCGGCTTCCAATATGGCGGAAATATTTTGAAGACAATACTTTGCCGCCGCTTTTATATCGTTTAATTCGAGCTCTCCGTTAGCCATGTTTATCGGCAGCTGGCCGCTTGTATAAACAAGGTTAGAAATTTTAACGCCTTGGGAATACGGCCCTATTGCGGCCGGAGCCTTTTCGGTTGAGATGATTTTTTTCATTATGACCCTCCTGGTTTAATTATAATATTTTTTTATATAAAAAGGTTTATTCTTTATCCTGAGCCATTAATTTTACTTCCTCAGGCACAACGGATTTAAAATCAGCGTTGAAATCTAATTTGGGAATATCGTAAGTCACCTTATATACAATCGCAAGTTCCGGTTCGTAATCTGTCACTGTCAGATAAGCGGTAATATCCGATTTCATGGACATAAACGCACCCGTGTCTTTATTTATAACGCATTCGAAATACATTGGATCCGGCATACTTAACTTTGCGTCATAAAACATATCGTCTAAGCCCATTGAGCTAAACGTTTCGTCAAGCGAATCCTGCATGTAGCCTTCAGGCATTGGAATACAGCCCTTAATGATATAATTCCCGCCGCCGTTAACTTCGATAGTCAATCCCGCGTAACTGTTTTTGCCAAGACTGGCTTCATGGGTTGGGTCAAACATAGAGTAAGTTGCCAAGAAAGTGTCGTTTTCTTCTAAGGAAATTGCGGAAGGGTTTTCCGTAACGCTTCCATCATAGATTACGTATGAATTCACGCCATCGTCGTACATTTCCATATCCATGTCCACAACAGAATCTGACAGGTCGGAATCCATAAGTATACTATACTTAACATGTTGAAATTTATTGGTTATGTCCTGTTCAATCAACATATCCATTCCATAGCTTATATTATGGATTTCACTCTCTACCGCCATCTCCATGTCCACATCCATGATGGCTTCAAAAAATGCCTTTGTTTTTTCATTATACTGCTGTTTGTTAAGCAAATCATAAATAAAATCAAGCGTTTCGTCGTCCATAACGCCTACCGTAGAATTTTGGGGATTCCAGCTTACAGTCAAACCAAAAGCCTCGGCGGTGAAGCGCAAAGGAATATATACCTTGCCGTCTTTTAAAGTGGCTGTTGCGCCGTCGATTAAAGTTTTTTCGCCATTAATTTCAGCCTCATTTTTATCAATCCAAAGTTTGACCGTTGTCATGGCGTTTTTAATTGTCACCAGGTTTTCGGCTTCATTGAAATTATAAGTAAATGAGCCGTCTTTATTAAATAACTCTAAAAACGTATCGCCTTGCAATAACGTTCTTCCGCCAATGATTATCAGTTTTTTTTCTTCCGTTAATGCCGCCTGTTTGCCGTTAACGTTTAAATTATAGCCGGAATCCGCGGCAAAAGCGCTGACGGAAACAGATAAAATTAACGCCAGTCCTGCTAAAGCGGCAAATACCTTCTTAAAGTTAACCAATAAAACACTTCCCTTCATATAATATTTTATACAGTTAACATTATCACGTTTTAATTCAAATTGCAAGTCTTGGGAAACGCGGCTGGATATCATTGACAACAATTACATTTTAAATTACTATACTAATATAGAAATCACTATATTAGGAGGTCATTATGAAACAATTTGACGGAATCGAAAAAATGATGAATAATTTCGCGGCAAAGGGCGCTTTTTTAACGGTAAAAGATAAAGACGGAAACGTGAATACAATGACCGTGGCATGGGGATTCATCGGCTATATGTGGAATAAGCCGCACTTTATTTGTTTTGTGCGTCCACAGAGATATACAAAAGGGCTTATAGACAAAGCAAACGATTTTACCATAAGCGTGCCGGTCGAGGCTCTAATGGAAGAGTTGAAGGAATGCGGAATAAAATCGGGCCGGGATGTTGATAAAAGCAAAATTGTAAAATTTGTTCCGGGAAAAACGACGGAGTCCCCCGTTGTATCGGGATGCGAATACTATTACGAATGCGTAATACATTATGAAGATGATTTGAAGGAGAATTTTGCTGACGATTTTATTAAAAATTTTTATAAGGGTGATTATCATTACTTTTATATGGGAGAAATCGTTGAAAGCTATTAATGACAGGAAGCGCGAAAAAACCGGGTGATGAAATGTCTAAGAAATATAATGAGACGGTTAAAATAGAACAGACGTTAAAACTTCGTGAAATCTTAAGAGAACTGCCGCGCTTTGCGCACGAATTTTTTAATGGGATCGCGGAAAGAACTTTGCCGCGAACAAAAGCCGCTTATGCCCTTGATCTAAAGATTTTCTTTATGTTTTTAAAGCAGGAAGTGCCTTATTTTATGGACAAGGAAACGAGATCTCTTCAAATAACCGATTTAGAAATCATAGATGTGGATATTTTAGAGCAATACGCCGAATATTTAAGCTATTATGTGAAAAACACGGAAACTGGACATGAAGTTGCGGGGAAGGGATACTCTGAAAAAGGTTATTCAAACGAAGAGCTTGGAAAATCACGTAAATTATCCGCGTTAAGATCAATGTTCGCGTATTATTATAAAAAGCAAAAGCTTTCAAAAAACGTTACAGTTCAGCTCCCGCTTCCAAAAATTCATCAAAAAAACATAACAACACTGGAGGTTGACGAAGTCGCGAAACTCCTTGACGAAACGGAATCGGGCGGCAAGCTGTCCAAAAGGCAGCAAAAATATCACGAGCATACAAAAAACCGCGATTTGGCTATCATCACCTTACTCTTGGGAACAGGAATGCGTATTTCGGAGCTTGTCGGAATCGACTTGGACGACGTGGATTTTAATCAGAGAATCTTGAAAATTTTGAGAAAAGGCGGCAACGAAGCGATTTTATATTTTGGCGACGAAGTTGCCGGAGCCTTAAACGGATACTTAGCCGAAAGAGCGGAAATGACCCCTCTTCCCGGTCACGAGTTCGCATTTTTCCTGTCTATGTAAAAAAAAAAGGCTGACTGACCGGGCGATTCAAAATCTTGTGAAAAAATACACCCGGACGGTCACAACAATAAAGAATATTTCCCCGCATAAGCTAAGAAGCACATACGGCACTAACTTATACCGGGAGACAAGGGATATTTATCTTGTGGCGGAAGTTTTGGGACACGCGGACGTCAATACGACAAAGCGGCACTATGCAAAAATAGACGAGGACTTGCGGAGAAGCGCCGCTAATATCGTTAAACTTAGAGAGAACTAAAAGCAGTTTTCATTGGGTAAGTTGTAAAATGAAAGGGTCCACAAAAAAAGAAGACACAAAACAAAATTCTGATAAAATGTTAATCACGACAGAAACATTTAGGAGGAATTTTGAATGTGCCTTGAAGATAATTGTAAAAGGAAAGACGAAGAAAGTAAAGGACAACATTTAACGGAGATTGAACGGTATAAAATCGAAGGCTACAAGCAGATAAGGTTATCAAACCGAGAAATAGGCAAGATATTAAATAAAAGCCATAGCACGATAAATGAGGAAATCAGGCGAGGAAGCGTAAAGCAGCTAAAATCTGATTTAACAGAAATAATAGTATATAAAGCGGATTATGCACAAATGAAAGCGGAAGAAGCGAGCAAGAACAAGGGACCCGGGCTAAAAATAGGCAATGACCACAAATTAGTTGAATTTTTGGAAACAAAAATACGGGATGAGAAGTATTCGCCAGATGCGGCGTTGGCTGCGGCTCGAAACCAAGGCGGTTTTCAAAACATGATAAGCACAAGGACGTTGTACACATATATAGACAGTGGACTGTTTTTAGGACTATCAAACAAAGACCTGCCGGTAAAAAAGGAGGAGCGTGATTACAAGAAAATACGGAAAGTGGCATTAAACAACACAAAAGGTAGAAGCATCTCCGAGCGTCCGGAGAATGTTAATAAACGGGAAGAAGCCGGACATTGGGAAATAGACCTTGTAGTAGGCAAACAAGGCACAAAGCCCGTTGTCTTAACCCTTGTAGAGAGGAAAACGCGCAAGTCGATATATGTATTGTTAAAAAACAAGACGCAGGCAGAGGTTATAGAAGCGTTGAAACGGGTGGTAAAGCGGGTTGGTGGAGACTTTTCCGAAATATTTAAGAGCATCACTGCAGATAATGGGAGTGAATTTTTGGACTTTGCGGGTATAAAAGAAGCGGCAAACTGTGGAGAAGTCTACTATGCCCATCCATATAGCAGTTGGGAGCGGGGTTCAAATGAGAACGGAAACCGAATACTACGACGGTTCATTCCGAAAGGTACTGACATGAGCGACTTAACGGATGAAGAACTTCAAAGGTACGAGGATTGAGTAAATAACTACCCACGACGGATATTGAAATACAAAACAGCCAACGAGGCTTACGCAGCGGCGGCTTCTGCCGATTCAAAAAACTAGATCCAGTCCATCAATTATCAGAATTTTGATAGTGGACGGTTTTAACTTGCAATTTACAAAATAGAAGATAAATAAAAAATAATCTTGACAGCCACTTGCAGTTCTGATATAATACACAATTGTCGGGTAAATTTCAGCAACGGTTTTATTCGGCCCGTTGGTCAAGTGGTTAAGACACGGCCCTTTCACGGCTGTAACATGGGTTCGAATCCCATACGGGTCATGAGGTAAGCTTTTTTATTTTTCGCCGATGTGGCTCAATTGGCAGAGCAGCTGACTTGTAATCAGCAGGTTATCGGTTCGAGTCCGATCATCGGCTTCGTTTTATTCTATAATCTTTATGCAAGTTGGTTAGTGTATCCAGCTTATGACCGAGAGGTTCCAAAATTAAATATTTGCTCTGGGGTGTTAGTACCTCACTCATGGGCCCTTAGCTCAGTTGGTTAGAGCATCCGGCTCATAACCGGACGGTCCCGGGTTCGAGTCCCTGAGGGCCCACCATGAGAACTAGGAGAAACGCAGTAAAATCAATGGTTTGCGGCGTTTCTTTTTTTCGTGGATGTATAAACATTCGTGTAAATGATAATAATATCCAAGAAAGAGGAGTTGCATATTCCGTTATGAGGGCGTTATGAATCAATGGACTGCCGTTTTCACCGGAAGATTCGCATGTCGTCACTTTGCCGTTAATTTTCGGTGTATATATCTCCAGTTGGTGGCCTGCCATACCCCAGTAAATGACGCGGCGATACCGGGCGTAAAGTTCATCGCTGTTTCCAAATAGTCAACTATTCTGGAAAGAACAAAATTTTAATCATAACCGTTTGTAATGGTCACTGTCTTGCCATCCGCCGAAATGGTGAACTTCTTCGCGTAGAGGTTTCCGCTTGTCGGCGTCAGAGTACTGCCGGACAGCGTACCTTCAAATGCGTAGTGATCTGCGCCGTATTTTAGGCTATTTAACAGCGAATGAATCCTATGCGGCGCAACGCCCAAAAAACGCAATATATCCCATCAATAAACCTTCGCTGCGCTCCGGTAGGATTGATGGGATATGCAAAAACCTAATGAAAAAAACAAAAAGTAAAGCCGTTTGGAATATGCGTAAATATTGAAATTGGAATAGGAAAATTAAACTTGCAATTTTCCTTAGAAAAATATTATTATGTATTGTATTGTGAAAGCTCCCGGTTTTTGATACAATAAGGTTTGTACACCGATTTTTGAAAGGAGTCTGATATGGAAATAGACGCTAATGTTTACCGCCACTTTACAAGGGAGCTTTCAGGCGGAGACAAGACGGTTTATGATTTGTTTGAGTGGAAAACCGTCGATGTCTGCCTGACAAACTATAAAACAGGAAAAATCATTTTGGATATGAAAGGGCTTGAATTCGAAGTTCATTATACTCAAAGCGCCTGCGATATAATCGCAAGTAAATATTTCAGAAAAAACGGAGTTCCGAACGATAGAGGCCATGAATACAGTATGCAACAGATCGTTCATAGAATGGCCGCGTTTTGGATTGAAGCCCTTTATGACGAGGTGCTGATTGAAGAAAATCAAAAACAAATCGTTTATGACGAAATAGTTTTTATGCTTTTGTCGCAAATGTGGGCGCCAAACAGCCCTCAATGGTTTAATACCGGTCTGAAATCGGCTTATGACATAAAGGGAAAGCCGCAGGGCCATTATTATTACGACGAAGAAACGGCCTCCGTCGTTTTGTCAAAGGACTCCTACACAAGGACGCAGGGTTCCGCCTGCTTTATCATATCCATAATGGATTCTCTTATCGGGGACAAGTCTTTAACGGATCAATTGACAACAGAAACCCTTTTGTTTAAATACGGCTCGGGCGTTGGAACAAACTGGTCGCCTATCAGGGCTAAAAATGAGTTTTGTCCGGCGGCGGAAAATCCTCCGGCCTGCTTAGCTTCTTAAAAGTGTCCGACAGAAACGCCGGCGCGATAAAATCAGGCGGCACAACCAGACGCGCCGCTAAGATGAATATACTGAACCTTGACCATCCTGAAATTATGGACTATATAAACTGGAAGTCCGATGAAGAAGACAAAGTTGTGGCGCTTTCAAAAATGGGCTATTCAACCTCCATTGACGGAGAGGCTTATGAAACTGTTTCAGGACAGAACGCAAATAATTCCGTCCGGATTCCGGACGCTTTTATGAGTAAAATACATAATCAGGATGCCGTATGGGAAACAAAAGGCCGCGTGGACGGCGAGGTTAAAGAGCGGATAAAAGTCGCCGAGCTTTGGGAAAATTTGGGCCATGCCGCCTGGAGATGCAGGGGACCCGGCGTTCAGTTCGACGATATAATCAATATGTGGCATACCTGCCCGGCCGGTGAGGATGGGGAATATAACGCTGTACATAACAGAATTAACGCCTCAAATCCATGTTCCGAATACATGTTCCTGGACGACACAGCCTGCAATTTGGCGAGCATAAACGTCATGAAATTTTATGACGCCGACACGGGCGGTTTTGACATAGCGGGATATCTTCACGCCGTTAAAATGATTCAGCTTGTCTTGGAAGCGACCATTCATTTCGGCCAGTTCCCGACTTCGGATATCGCCAGAAAGTCTTATAAATTCAGGACAACCGGCCTAGGCTTAACAAATTTGGGCGCGCTTTTTATGTGCATGGGTGTTCCGTATGACTCGAATGAAGCCAGGACGCTTGCGGCGGCGCTGACCAGCCTTATGACGGGAAATTCCTATTACACCTCCGCGCTTATGGCTGAAAAAGCCGGTCCGTTTGAGTGCTACAGCATAAATAGAAAACACATGCAGCGGGTTATAAAAAATCATGCCGTCGCTGCGAATTACAGCGAATATGACAACCAGTTTGAAGGTATGACTTATGAGCCTATAAGAATAAATCATGAAATGCTTATTGAAATGGGACTTGCCGATATGGCGAACGCTCTTAAAGACACATGGAAAAAAGCCATTGAGGCCGGCCTTCGCTATGGATACAGAAACGCTCAGGTTTCGGTACTCGCCCCAACAGGTACAATCGCTTTTGCCATGGACTGCGCGACGACCTCGTCAGAACCCTTTTTCTCGCATATAGCCTTTAAAAAGCTTGTCGGCGGCGGATTCATGGAAATCGTAAATCCCCGCCATTCCTTCCGCTTTAAAGAAGCTGGGTTACGGTGAAAGTGAAATTACGACTATCGTTGAATATGTTATGCGGCGTGAACAGCGCGACGGCTTGGACGCCATTGCGGATGGGAAAATCGAGGGTGCTCCATATCTGAAAAAAGAGCATTACGCCGTTTTCGACACCGCCAGTAAATGCGGGACAGGCACGAGGTTTATTACGCCGGACGGGCACGTTAAAATGATGGGAGCGCTTACGCCGCATATAACAGGCGCTATAAGTAAAACCGTGAACATGCCGAACGAGGCGGCAGTTTCAGACATTAAGGCGATTTATAAGTTGTCATGGGAATTGGGTGTAAAAGCCATCGCTATTTACAGAGACAATTGTAAAGCGTGTCAGCCCATGAATGCCTCTAAAGAAAGTGACAGCAAAGATATTCCTTTAACAGACCGCACGTATAACGAGCTTATTAATATGATTACAACTAAAAAGACCGAATATAAGCCCTTGCGGGTGAAACCTTCGGGAATCAGATCCGCGCGGGTTCACGAAGCGGCTTTGGACGGCCTCAAGCTATACGTAACCACATCATTTTATGAAGATGGAAGGCTTGGAGAGATTTATGTTTCCTCCGGCCGTCAGGGCTCGCTTACAAAAGGGCTCCTGGACAGCATCTCAACAACGCTCTCGGAAATGCTTCAATACGGCGTTCCCCCAGAGGATATCGCGAGAATGTACAGGGGACAGAAATTTGAGCCTAGCGGGCTTGTCACAGGCCATCCATACATTAAATTTGTGGATTCGATTTCAGACCTGATAAGTAAAATCATTGATATTGAGCTTGGCAATTATAAATATTGCCAGGTTAAACCCGAGAACATTAGCGTAAAAACGCATGAAAACGAGGGAAATATGCACGTGGCGGCAAGCGAATTGGTTTACACCGCCAAGGATATTCTTTACGGCGACGTCTGTCCGAATTGCAAGAGTACAAAAATGGTAAAAAACGGTACCTGTAAAGTATGCACAGAATGCGGGACGACTACGGGTTGCAGTTAAAGAAGTGCTGATTATTTAGGGAGGTGCGCGTCATGGATGCAAAACAGCGCAGAAACGAAGTGAAAGTTAGAATTGAGCGCGGGGATCAGCCTGTCAGCGCCTCCTTGCTGGCAAAGCAGCTGAACGTCAGCCGTCAGGTTATCGTCGGAGACGTCGCGTTATTGCGTGCTGAAGGCCTAAATATTATTTCGACAGCAAGAGGTTATATAAATGGCGAAACCGCATATTCAAACCGTTTTGTTGGAAAAATGGCCTGTAGACACAGCCAGGACGAAACAAAGCATGAATTGTATACAATTGTTGATATGGGCGGCCACGTATTAGACGTAATTATTGAGCACGATTTTTATGGAGAAATCACCGGTCAGCTAAGACTTTCCTGCCGCAAGGATGTGGATATGTTTTTAAACCGTATTACCAGCGGTGAATCCCGGCTGCTTTCGGAGCTTACGGGCGGGGTACATTTGCACACAATTGCCTGTTTTGATGAAAATGCGTTCTATCAAATAAAAATGGCGCTTTCAGAACAAGGATTTTTATATCCTGAAAATGGGTAAAAATAAAAAACGCGGCATTTTTAATGCGGCTTTGGTTGTCGGATATTCCAGTTACGCTTGAATACTCCAATCCGACAACCAATTCGCTGAATAACCGCGCAACAAATTAAGAAGAGAGCGATGTTTAAAAATGTTTACTATATTCGGTTCCATTCTTCTTTAAGAATAGCATATATACAATCGTCATGCCAAATATCATCCATGCGAAAACTTTTGATAAAATGAGCTTCTTTTCTAAATCCAATGTTCTTTAATAAATTTACAGATTTTATGTTTTGCGGGTCTACAGAGGCTGAAATTCTGTGTTTATTCATATTGTTAAATAAAAAAGTTATTACAGCTGTTACAGCTTCTTTAGCATAGCCATGGCCTTGATAAAATGGCGCAAGCGTATAACCAATTTCAACCTGATGAGTATCGTGTAAAAAATGAATACCTATATCGCCTATTAATTCCCCTGATTTTAAACAAATAGCTATTTGAAACCATGTGTCGGGATTGTTAAATAACGTTAACACATTGCTGTTTATGAAATCTTCAATTTCTTTAATACTGCACGGTCTGAAATTCTGATACTTGCGGACTTCAGGTATTGAGCGGTATTTATAAAAATCATGCTTATGTCTTCCGTCAAGAATAGTTAAAAATAATCTGTCGGTGATAACATCATTAAAAGCGCTTATAGCAAATCCCTCTTTTATGAACTGAATATAAGTTGCAATATAAACACTGAAACATAAACTCTTTTAAAAATTTTCAAACAATGACTAATTCACTGTAAGAGGAGCGTTTGACGTTTCTAATACCATTTTTACTTTTTTGGGGCAGTCATCAAATTCTATAGATTTTGCCTCGATATATGCTTTGTCGTTTCTTATATAATTTAAGCCTGTAAGACCGATTTTGACATTGTTTAATGAGGCGCCCGCTTTAACGTAATAGCCAAGGCCCGTCATTGAAGGGAGGTTAAGCAGCATTCTGCCGTTATTCGCCTCAATATTCCACAGATAGTCGTCAAAACGCGCATAATAAGCGATATTCATGTTTATCGGGCCGTTAAACGTATTCATCTTAAGCTGAGACACATCAATATATTCTCCTTGTATTTGGCCGCTAAATCCCTCTATTTGGGCATTTTGAGCGGAAATTTTTGAAAGGACGATATTTCCGTTATTAGACTCAACCTTGAGGTTTTTAGCGTCGATATCCTTTATTTCCATGTTTCCGTCAATGCAGTCAAGCTCCACAAAATCAGATTTTATTCCTGAAATGATAATGTTGCCGCCTATTGTGGACACATGAACCGAATCAAACATAAATTCGGGAACAAAAGCGTCTATGGATACATGATTAAATAAATCCTCGTCGTAGCTTAAAAAGTATTTTGTACCCAAAACCATTAATTCCGGAGCGGCAGCGCCTGATTTTGCCGAATAATTAATAATTGCGCTTATATTATCTCCGTTATAGCCCTTTAGAAGCACCTGGCCTTTAAGCCCCGAAATATTAAGCTGGTTACTGCCCGGCGAAACTTTTAATTCAATATTCTTTTCTGTTCCGCGGTTTTTCTGAACCGGCTGCGAATAAGTCGTTTTTGACCATGAACCTGTTGTTGGGGCCGGCGGGGATGCGAGGGATTTTGATATTTTATCCGCCGTTACAGCGGTTTTCTCGACTACGGCGTCAGTAAATTTCTGAATTTTTGGCTCCATGTCCTTGACAAATGAATCAAATTTCTTTCCTAAATCGCTTGTAAAATTGTCAAAATCAGCTTTTCTTTCAGAGGCTCTGCCGGGAGAGCCGTAACTGCCCGTCCTTGGGCCGTTATTGCCATATCCCGGGCTTTCGTCAAAGCGCGGAAGCGGCGGAACACATGGGCTTGCTTGCTGGGAGACAGACGGCATGGATGAGGGTGTTGTTGTATAATTTTTTTTATCTGTTGCGGAGCCGCTTACACTTTCCAGTAACTTAGCCGCATCCTGAGCGTTTATTTTTCCCTCTTCCAACATTTGTAATATCTTAAGTTTTTCACTTGCCATTTTAGAACCTCCTCATTACGATAATTAATTCTATAATTTATTCTATCATATATACGCCCGGAAAGTCAAAAAGTCTATATATAGTAAAGGAATTATAAAAACAAAAATTATCTATAGACATTAACGTCATATCATATTAAAATGTAAGCATATCAAAACCGATATATCGGATACTTAACATTATACGAGGAGGAATATGGTGGACAATTTTGTGATAATTTCTGATAGCTCCTGCGAACTTAGTTTAGAAGCCGCTAAAGAGAATGATGTTGTTATTGTTCCCTTTGAAGTAACATTTGACGGCGAGAAATATTTCAGGGAAAATATCGATATGCGCATTGAAGATTTTTATCATATACTTAGGACACAGAATGTTTACCCTAAGACCTCTTTGCCTTCTATACAGGTTTATTCGGATGTATTCAGGCAGGCTCTTTCAAATGGGCGGGATTTAATATGCTTTTGCATAACGAGCAGGTTTTCCGGTTCTTATCAAAGCGCCTGCAACGCAAAAAAAATGGTTCAAATCGATTATCCGGACAGAAAAATCATAATCGTCGATTCATATTTATGTACGGCAACTCAGGGCGCCCTTGTTTTGGAAGCCGCCCGTATGCGCCGCGATGGACTGCCTATTGAAGCTGTGTTCGAAAAATGCGAGAAAATGAAGACCATGTCAAAAGTTTATACGACTGTCGATTCGCTTACATATTTGCAAAAGGGCGGGAGAATCGGAAAGGTAAGCGCATTTGCGGGAGGGTTACTGAAAATTAAGCCGATTATCGTCTTTACGAATGGAGAGCTAAACCCGCATTCGAAAGTCCGGGGACGGAAAAAAGCGTTGCAGGAATGTATGGATCTTATTAACAAGGACATCCTTGATGAAAAATATAAATATATTACAACTTATATGCACGCTGACGAACTGAACGATATCACGGAGATCAGGAATATCATGACCGGCGAATACGGTCATGAAAGCCCTTACCCGGCGTCATATCTTGGAGTTACTATCGGATCGCATATCGGGCCGACCGCTATCGCCATAGGATATATGATTAAATATGAATATGTGTAATTTATTCAAAAAAATCAGCGGAAAGCAAATGATCCATCAGGATTTTAGCGTCAGCTTCCTCAAACGGTAAAAACTCCTGTTCAAGAAAAAATTCGAAGTCCTCTTTTTCAATTTCTCTAAACATTTTCTCAATAAAGCTAGCTGCTGTGGATTTTTATATCAATTCATTCTCCATGCATATTGATAAATATCCATAGCAGATATTTTTATAATTATAGTAATAGCCGCTGTCTAAGTCTTTAAAATACGCGGTAATTTGCCTTAAATTCTCAAAAGTAACAACCGCGATATCGCAGTGACCATACAAAAGAACGAGCCTGCTGTTTATCAGGGCGTTTCTCATATTGACGACAATTTCGTTAGACAACTTAAAATCCCTGAATTTATAAAAACTATGGGTTTCTTTTCCGTTGTATTTTTCATATATTTTTTTGAAATAAAAATACAGGTTGCTGTACCATATGACACCTTGTTCGCGGTCAAACCCGATTCTTTCTTTTATATTTTTTTCAAGTTCCAGAAAAAGCCTTTCCGCTTCGGCATAATCGCCCCTTTTAAACTCTACGATACCTGCCGTAAGCATACACTCAAATAACACATGATAATTTGGCTTCGTCAGAGACGGCCGTTCCTCCATATTTGCAATAAACCCGCGGCATTTTTTTAGCCATACCTCCGCCGACATATATTTCTCCCGAATGTAATAATAAAATCCTTTTCTGTTTAGCAGTGCGGCAAGGAAAAAAGCGCCGCTCTCATCATCAAATACACTTTTATAAGGAAAAAGGCGAAAAAGTATCACAGCGGATTCACGCAAAGATTCCATGGTAGTAATAATCAAGTTTTCATTTAGAGATTGAGGATTCTCCGCGAGAAGACAGTTATTTAAAACAAGATTACAGGCTTTTGCCATAATTACTATATATTCGGAGGCTTTAAAGCTATGGTTTTTATTGCAAACATAGAGGCACTCCAGGCATTTTCCCATGTTGTAATTATGTTTTGCGTATAAAAAATCAGCCTTCGCTTTCAGAAGCGGATTAAATAGTGAAACGCTGTAATCCGCAACTTTTTTTAAATAGTCGTTAAAAACGGAAAGAGAGTCAAAAGAAGTCAGATAACCGTTTGCTTCCTTTTGTTCCTCATAAAGCTCATCAAAGAGTGTCAAGGCTTCCGACAGGCAGAAACTAAGCGCGATAAGCCATTCGGCATACTTCACGGGCTGTTTTTTATAAGTTTCTATAATAAAAAGCAAAGTAGCGTCCAGATTAGCGGGAACGGATATTTTTTTATTTATCTTTATTATAAAAATATCCAGAAAAAGCTGCCTTAAACGTAGTTCCGGGTTTGCGGAATCAATGGACGGATAGTTTACCGCGTTTTTAAAATCATGGAATAAAGCACCAAATATCCGTTGGCTTCATCAATATTTTCTTCAAAATATTCATGGGTTATTAAGTATTCCAGATAATTAATCCTCACCGTAAGCTTGTCCAAGTCTTCATAATCAATGTCTTCATATAATGACTTAATCATTTCCTTGTACGCTTTTTTATCTTTTATGCAAGAGGGATGAATTTTAGTTAAAATCCTTATAAAAATAATGCCGGTTCCGGTTTGTTGACTCCACTGGGCGGCGCTTTTTATAAAGCCATGAGCCTTTTCGTCATGAGTTGAAAATACTTTTTTTATATATTTTATTAAGTCATATTCGAATTTTGAAAACTCGATACGGCTTAATTCTTCAGATTTTATCTCACAGGCAGCCGGAAATTCGGAGGGGGTATTTAAGTCATAGCATTTCTGAAAAAAATCAGCCTGTTCTTCCGCGTTTCCCGCATGTAAGACGGTTTCATGTTTAACCGCGATAATCCTTAAATTCTTTGGGCAATATTCAATAACGCGGCTTAATATCTCATTTCCCATATCAACGAAATGATCCGCCCTGTCTATGACTAAGACAATCCGTATACGTTTTGAAAGTAAATTAATCAGATTGCACATGCATGAAAGAACGGCCTCAAAAAAATAGTTTTTTTTTTCACGGCTCAAAAAACCCGCTGTATAGCTATAGTTATAATATTCCGGGGCTTTAAACGCGTCTTTAAATTCGGGATAGATTCTTTCGGCAAAGTTTTTAAGCTCTTCGGAAAATTTCAAAAAGAGCTCTTCATAGCTTTCGTCTTTTTCGCGGGTTAAGTTTGACAAAACAAGACATCCGACGGAATCCGCGTATGAATATATATCTTTTAAATCATGATTGGATCTCAAAAATTTTATCTGAGAAGCCATGTCTAATGATAATATGAAATCCGCAACGGCCTGTATTTCAGGGGAAACATGGATCACGCCGGCGGTTTCCTCAATTAATAATAAGCGCTTTTTAACAGCTTTATACTGATTAAAGTCCGGAATTTTCACTCTCTTTTCGGTTTTTAAATTATTTACATATAAGAAACCGCAAAAGCCGCAAACGCTGTTTCTTTCGCCAAAGCGGATCTCTTTTCCGCAATCGGGGCAAGTAATCATATTCTACCTCGTTTCAGCTTGGAACACATAGCCGATTTTATTATCGGAAGACTTATTGATGAGTTTCACAAAATCTTTATCATTAAGAGCGGCATTAAAGTCCTCTTTCGTGAGAGTATCCAGGTCGTTTTCCGATATGCTTTCAATGGACTTGTGAAAACGAAGGGCGGCCTTTGTAATCGTTCTTTCAACCAAATTTCTGACAAAACGCGCGTTTGCGAAGTCTTTAGACGAAATCAGGCCGTTTGGCAATTTATTAAAGTACGCGTAAACCTCTTCTTTGGCTTCCTCATCAAGAATATGACCGTTTTGCGCGCATAAATACAAAAATATATCAGCAAGCTGAGATTTGCCGTAGTTCGGGAAATCAAGCCTGTAGGCGAACCTGTCTTTCAGGCCGGCGTTAATTTTAAAGAGCCGTTCCATATCCTTACTATATCCGGCCATTATGACAACGAATTTATCCCTGTTATTTTCCATTTCCGCTATAAGCGTGGAGATAGCCTCAGGGCCAAAGTCACGCCGGTTTTCCACATCTTGCGCCAGTTCATAAGCCTCGTCTATAAACAGCACTCCGCCCATAGCCATTTTGCAGACGTCTATGGTTTTTAGCGCGGTTTGGCCGATATATTCCCCGATCAAATCTTTTCTCGTAACTTCAACCAGCTTTCCGGTCGGAAGTATGCCGTTTTCCTTAAAAATCTTTCCAACGAGCCGCGCCACCAGAGTTTTTCCCGTACCCGGCGAGCCTGTGAAAGTCATATGAAGGGTTGAGCGCATACCCTTTATTCCCATTTCCTTTTTATACTTGGAGGCTCTCATGATTTCGGCAATCTGCTTCTTTATATCCTCAAGGCCTATTAATTCGTCAAGTTCCTCCGCACCGGATTTTTCGATTTTTTTATATAAATCGTTGACGGAAATAACGGCGCCGGTTTCCTTATGGGTGGTATTCTCAATTCCAAATTTAAGCGTGTTATATTGAATTTGCTCCGCAATTTTATGAAGCGTGTGAAAGCCGTAAAATCTCCCGTCGGATTTATTCTTTTCCAGAATGTCAAAAAAAGCTGGCGTCTCTTCTTCCATTTTTATTTTATAATCCGCCAACGTTTTTTTTACGAATTTCAGGCAGTCGCTATCGGAAACAGGCGGAAAATCAACAGCCTTTATATCAATAAATTTCTCCATATAACCTAAGGCTTCATTAAGAATCTCCCTGTCCATAGATTTACAGCGCAGTATAAATATCACGCTTGGCCTTATTTGGGGAATAAGCTTTAAAAAATCCCGCATATATTTGTCAAAAAGCTTTTTAGTCATATAATTGCTGATATCTACAGCGGCTATATGAATATTATCCTCCGAGGCCATCTCCGCTATTTCGGTTATTGTGCCGGAAACGTTATTGACTTCATCGGCTTCCGTGAGCGTATATTCGGAAAAAGTGACGTAGGAGGCGGCATTTTTGCTAACCTGCCTTATTGTGTTTGTAAAGCATTTGACGCAAGTGGTAAACCCTCTCCCATCGTCCATAACAAAAAGTAAAACGGGAAGAAAGGTTAATATATTTTTTTGTTTGCCCTCGGTTCTAATAAAGTTATTAAGAGCCTTAAACGCGAAGTTAGAGAGCATTCCAAAACTTTCATCATTTTCATTATCAGGGAACATATTCAAATTATCGAATAAAAAATAGTCTTTCATATTTTTCCTTTCTTGTTGTACTTAATTGCGTAAAGGCAAAAATCCGATCGGACGCTTATTGTTCTCGCCCAACGTTTGTTTTATATCCTTGCTCGCGATAGCCTCGTCAAAATCAATAGGGCACATACGTATTTTATTATCGACCGGTTTTTCCTTTATTTTTGAAAGGCGAACGAACGCTTTCGCTATAGAGCGTTCCGCAATATTTCTTACAAAACGGGCGTTTGCGAAATTTTTCCCTTCAAAAACCGTTTTGTCAATTTTTTCAAAGAAATTCATAACATGCTCTTTAAAATCTTCGTCATAAAAGCACTGATCCTTAATCTGAAAAAAGTAAATAAGGCCAAGCTCTTCTCTGGAATAGTTAGGGTAGTCAATTTTATAAGCAAAACGGCTTCTTAACCCCGGATTAAGCTCAAAAAGCCGTTCCATGTCCTCTTCATAGCCGGCCATGATGCAAACGAACTCCCCGCGGTGGTTTTCAAGCTCCGTAACCAATGTAGAAACGGCCTCGAAACCAAAGTCGCGCCTGTCTGTCGTATCGTTTACCAAAGCGTAAGCCTCGTCGATAAAAAGAACGTTTCCCAGTGCTGCCTTGCACACGGAGGCCGTTTTTAAAGCGGTTTGTCCGATATATTCCCCGACAAGATCCTTTCTTGTAACCTCCAGAAGATCGCCTGTTTCTAAAATGCCCTGTTCTTTAAATATCTTGCCGATAATTCTTGCGACCACGGTTTTCCCTGTTCCGGGCGCGCCTGAAAATATCATGTGCAGATTTGGGCGTTTGTTGTATAATCCTTTTTGACGGTTACGCTCTTTGTTAAATAAAATTGAGGCTGTAATTTCGTCAACACTGTTTTTAATACTCTCTAAACCAATTAACTCGTCAAGCCTTTCCCTGCCGCTTTTATCGCTTCCGGAACCGTCGGGAAGCATTTTGGCAAGCGTGCGGGTTATGTCTTCGCTTTTTGAGCTGTTTATTGCGGCCATAAAGCAGATTTCACGCAGAAGGTTACTCATCGCGCTGTAGTAAAAAAACTTCCCGCCGCCCATTTTGTCGAGAATTATCGAATTTATATGCGATACGGTTTTAGGCTCAAGCGATTCCGTATTTAAGTATTTATTTAAGCCTGTTTGAACATATAAGGACATTTCGGCTTTTTCGGGCGGCTCTATTCTAATAATTTCCACATTCAGAATCGACTCAAAGACATCCCTGACTCTGTCGATTACAAAATTCTCCACATTAGGCATTTTGAATATAAAGCCCACAGAAGGATTTTCCCTCCGCATTTTAAAGATGTGCCGCAGGACTTTTTTAATATACGGGTCATAGAGTTGATTTCCGAGCCAATCGGAAATGTCGATGGCATATAAAACATACAAGCTGTTTTCAAGCATTGAGATTGTGGAACCGGCGCCGTTTATTTTTTCATTGCCTTTTGTAAGCGTGTGTTCCACGGCTTTTTCCGAACAGGAAGCTGGAAGGTACTCAAGCTCTTTGAGAAGCCTTATATATTTACCGGCAATTGTTGTAAATCCGGCGCCCTGGTCAATAGATATAATCAAACATGGCGGAATAAAGGATTTTGACGCGTCTTCGCGGGAAATAAGCCTTATCTTCCGGCAGTATTCTTTGAACGCGCCGCAACCGTAAAGCTCTAATATTTCTTTCATAACAGTCGGTTTATTAATGTCGCTCATTTTTACCCCTTTCAATACTGCTTGGGAAGTGTCAGTCAATCAGCTGAAACAGGCTCAGCTGATTAGTCTCAGGCAGAGCTTTTAAAATATTATTTTGGCGTAAAAGCTCTATAACGGTTTTCGTCACTTTAGCCCGTTCTTTAAAATCCTGTACCGAAATAAATTCTTCTTCCTCTCTGGCTATAACAATAGATTTCGCCGCATTTTCCCCAAGTCCGGCAACAGAGCAGAGCGGCGGGAGAAGGCCGTCTTTTGTGACAATAAATTTTGTCGCGTCGGATTTATACAAATCGAGTGAAACAAATTTTAATCTTCTTAAATACATTTCACAACAAAGCTCCAAAACGGTTAAGCTGGACTGTTCTTTTGCCGTGGCTTCTTTTCCGAGAGCAAAAATCCGCCTCATTTCGTTTCTTGCAACATCTATTCCCTTGCACATTGTATCGTAGTCAAAATCGGCGGATTTAACGGAAAACCCGGCAGCGTAAAAGCTGTAGGGGTGGTGGATTTTATAATATCCGATACGTACTGTCATCATGACATATGCGACGGCATGGCCTTTCGGGAAAAGGTAACTGATTTTTTTGCAGGATTCAATATACCAGGCCGGGACTTTTGCGTCTCGCAATGATTTTTCCTCAGCTTCGTTAAGCCCTTTACCTTTCCTTACGCTCTCCATAATCTTAAAGGCGGCTTTTTTCTCCACTCCTTTATTGATTAAGTATACCATAATATCGTCCCTTGTGGGAATAACCTCTTTTAAAGTCGCGGTTCCCTCTTTTATTAAATTTTGCGCGTTGTTATTCCAAACCTCTGTTCCGTGTGAAAGTCCGGAAATCCTGACAAGATCAGAAAAATATTCTGGTTTTGTCTCCGTGAGCATTTGGCGAACGAAATTCGTGCCAAACTCAGGAAGGCCAAGCGTTCCAGTTTTGATCCCGAGTTCTTCCTCTGTAACGCCGAGCGCGCGTGGCGACGTAAAAAGCGACATAACGTCTTTGTCGCCCAAATCAACCTCCCGCGGGTCTATGCCGGTTATATCGTGCAGCATACGGATGATGGTCGGTACGTCGTGGCCTAAAATATCGAGCTTCAAAAGCCTTCCTTCAATGGAATGGAAGTCGAAGTGTGTTGTGGTCACTTCCGTTTTCATATCATTTGCTGGGCGCTGGATTGGGCAGAATTCATAAATTTCTTTACCTTTTGGAAGAATGACAAGTCCGCCGGGATGCTGGCCTGTTGTTCTTTTAATTCCGGTAAGCCCCTGAGACAAGCGGCCGATTTCGGCTTTTCGCTTTATGATTCCCTTTTCTTCAAAATATTTAGAAACGTATCCATAAGCCGTTTTATCCGCAAGAGTGCCTATCGTTCCGGCTTTGAACACATAGCCTTTGCCAAACAGCTCCTCAGTATAGGCGTGAGCCTTCGCCTGATATTCGCCGGAAAAATTCAGGTCGATATCGGGTTCCTTATCCCCGTCGAATCCCAAAAATGTTTCAAAAGGGATGTTATGTCCGTCCTTTTTAAGAAGAGCTCCGCATTTTGGGCAAATCCTGTCCGGCATGTCATAGCCTGCTCCGGCTGAATAGCTCTTGACAAGCTCCGAGTCAAAATCTGAATATTGGCATTTTTTGCAATAATAATGCGGCGGCAAAGGATTAACTTCTGTGATACCCGCCATCGTCGCGACTAACGACGAGCCGACGGATCCTCTTGAGCCGACTAAATAACCGTCCTCCATAGACTTTGAAACAAGTTTCTGGGCGATGATATACATGACGGAAAAGCCGTTTTTAATAATAGAGTGCAGTTCACGTTCCAACCGTTCCATAACGGTTAGAGGCAATGGATCTCCATAGATATCCTTCGCCATTTTCATGGTGATTTCTTTTATTTTTTCCTCGGAGCCCGCTATCTCGGGCGGGTGAGTCCCGTCAGGAATAGGTTTTATGTTTTCGCAGGAATCGGCTATTACATTTGTATTGGAGACTACGACTTCATATGCTTTTTCATTCCCCAAATACGCGAACTTTTCAAGCATTTCTTCCGTCGTTCGGAGATAAAGAGGCAGAGTGTGGTCAGTGTCTTTAAAGCCTTCCCCGGCCATAATAATTTTTCTGTATATTTCGGATTCCGGGTCTAAAAAATGCACATCGCAGGTTGCGACGACAGGTTTTTTATAGACTTCCCCATAATTTACAATTTTTTTATTGATATCCTCAAGAGCCGAAACAGAGGAAACGATATTATCCCTTATCATAAACATATTGTTTTCGCAGGGCTGTATCTCAAAATAGTCATAGAATCCGGCCAGCTCGTCAATAACCTCTTTCGGCAGATTGTTTAAAACCGCCTGATAAAGCTCTCCTGCTCTGCAAGCAGTACCCAATATAAGGCCTTCGCGGTTTTTTATAATTTCGCTCTTTGGTATTCTTGGACGCTTATAAAAATAATTTATATGTGAGTCGGACACAAGCTTATACAAATTCTTAAGCCCGGTTAAATTCTTCGCAAGTATAATTGCGTGATAAGAATTCAGTTTTTTAACGTTTTCGGACTCGATTGACAATAAATTTATGTCCCTTAAATAGACGATGTCCCTCTCTTTTAAAATTTCTATACAGCGGAGAAATACTTCCGCCGTGGCTCTGGCGTCGTCAACGGCTCTGTGATGGTTTTCAAGAGACACGCCAAGATGCTCGGCCACGATATTTAATTTGTGACGCTTTAATTCGGGGAAAATAATCCGCGAAAGAGCCAAAGTACATAAAACTGTATTGTTTAAACTAAGTCCGAGCTTTCTGCCTTCGTTTGTTATGAAACCCATGTCAAACGGGGCGTTATGCGCTACGAGAACGCTGTCGGAAATGAAATTAAAGAATTCAGGCAGAACTTTATCAATAGCCGGTTCGTTCATAACCATACTGTCTGTTATTCCGGTTAAATCAACTATTTCCTTCGGAATCGGCATGTTTGGGTTGATAAGCGCGGAAAAGCTTTCGGATATAACGCCGTCTTTTATTTTTACGGCGCCTATTTCTATGATTGTGCAGGAATCTTTTTTAAGCCCGGTTGTTTCCACGTCAAAAACCACATATTCGGAGCTTTCAAGTTTTTTTTCATATGGCAATTGCACGACGGAAGCCAGGTCGTTCACAAGATAGGCTTCAAGCCCATAAATTATTTTTATACCGTATTTTTTAGCGGCGTTCATGGCCTCAGGGAAAGCCTGCACGACTCCGTGGTCGGTTATGGCGATGGCTTTATGCCCCCATTTATTCGCGGTCTTGATGTAATCCGTTATGGGGTTAATGGCGTCCATTTGGCTCATGTTAGAATGCAGGTGAAGTTCAACGCGCTTTTCACCCGCGAAATCCATACGCGCGGCGCTCTCTGAAATCTCGGCTTTTGCGATTTCCTTTGCCATAACAAGAACTTCTTTTGAAAAATCGTCCAGCACGACTTCGCCAAAAACTTTTACAGCTTCTCCGGTTTTGATTAAATCTTTAAAATCTTTTTCAAAATATTCTTTTGTCGAAAAAAACTTGACGCTGATCGACTCCGAGTAATCCGTAACGTCAAAAAGCGCGATATACGTGCCGGTTTTCGCCTCTTTCACTTCAGAATTAAAAATAATCCCCTGAAAAGGATTTCGTCCCCGGTTTCTATGTTGTCGGACAGCCGGGAGGTGACGCCGGTCAAGCTTTCGGCTCTTTTAGTTTTGGGCTTTCGTTTTCCGCCGAACTTTTCGCCTTTAGAGCCGTTTGAATATGTCTTTTGGCTCATAGTGAATTCATTTGGCTTAGGCGCGGCGACAAGCGATTCTTTAACAGCCTGTTTTATTGCGCTTTCCATGACGTTTTGCTTTTCCTCTTTTTGTTTTGCCGGGGGCGTTATCCATTATCATAACGTTTGCGTCGATTGACAGGCGGGATTTCAAAAGATTTCTGATATCGGCATCCACGCCATATGATTTTATTAAAAAAGCGCCGCCTTTTATCGTTTCTATATTCAATTCCCCGCCGGAGAAATTCCATTTTGAGACCGCGAGAAGTCTTTTGCAAAGCTGGCTTTTATAACCGACGTTAAGCAGAATGTTATCCCAATATTCTGAGACAATGCCGGACTCTTCGCCATTTAGAGAATATTTATGGTTTACGCTCAAGTCCTTTATAAAGGGGTGGGCAAGTAATATTTCTTCTTTAAATTTTTCCAGGTATGTTTCGTCAATAATTTTAAAAATGTTAAGGTAAACGGACATATTGCCGCGGTTTTTGTCTATTTGTATGTCCGAAACCAAACTTTCCGCTAAAGCGTTTAAAACGTTCTCTGAAAATTGAAAAGACGCAAAAACGTCAGAAAATTTTTTTTGCTCCATCATGACACTTTCTCTTGGGAACTGTCCAGAAATTAGTTGCACCGTTTTTTGAAATGCCCGCATGGTTCAAGCGGATTTCCAAAAAACAATAGTGCAACTTATTGAGGAACAGTTCCTTATGATTACATTTACTTATTTAATAGCGGTTCAGCTATAATGTCAAAAGTTAAAAAACCATGACCATTTAAAGGATCATGATTTTTTGTTCTTATACTAAATATTTAAACGGATTAACAGGCACCCCGTCTTTTCTGATTTCAAAGTGGCAATGGCTTCCGCTGCTGTCCCCGGTGGAGCCCATCAGCGCAATTATTTCACCTTGCGCCACTCTTTGCCCTTCCTCCGCTAAAACGGCGCTATTGTGGGCATAGAGCGTTTCAAAGCCGTTTTCGTGGTCGATTATAACAACATAGCCGTATCCGGAATAACCGGGCGCGTTCGATGCCGCAAGCTTTACGATTCCCCCGTCAGAGGCCTTTACGAGAGAACCTCTTGGGCCGGCAAGGTCTATTCCCTTATGAACCGATCCGAAACTTTCGGTTAAAGTCCCGGGAGCCGGGTAATAAAACAGCCCCATCGCGCTCTTAGGTGGTGAAGCGCTCTTTCCGATTTCGATTATCTCGGTTATCGGTTCAATTATTACCCTTTCTTTGATAATTTTCCGCTCGCCTTCCTCAAAACCGTTAACACGGTATATTTCCGCAGTCACTTCCGATTGGCCGTCTTTTCCTTGCTGGAGCACTTTTGTATGAGTCCTGGGCTTGTCGGAAATTTCCTTATATTCGGTCTTTTTAGGAATAATATCGTAATAAGTTCTCTCTTCGGTAGTCCTGACCGATATCAAAGGCTTTGGAACATGCAATACAATTTTCTGACCGATTTGCAAAGGAATTGCCGGATCAACAGACGGGTTTATTGCAAGCAGGTCTTTAAGAGACATGCTTGCGTTTTCGGCGATTATTGATAAATTATCCCCCGGGGCGACCTCGTAAGATTTTTCGACGTCTGTTTTAGCCGTTAAGATTTCTTTCGCTTCATCAATTGAAATAATGTCGGTTTTATCCACAAACTCGGGAGAAATCTCTACTACCTCGACAAATTCTGATCTGACAATGTTTATTCCGCTTTGCAAAAACTCGCTTTTTATGTTATCCAGGATTAGATTAGCCTCTTCTTCGTTATTGACAATCGCCATTTTTTTTGCCTCGACATAAATGACGGCGGCCTGCACCTTATATGTAAATTTCTTATAGACCTCTGTAGTAATATAATCAAAAACGGAGGTTTCACTTTTTTTGGCGTGAACCGGCGCTGTAGTCACTTCATCAAATACTTGCAGAACCGTATTTTCATCAAACGTTGCTTTTAATTTTGCCAGAGCCGTATTGTATATGTCTTCCGGGGTTACGGTCAGTTCGTCGACAATCCCGATAAGTTCTCCGTTCAGAAAAACGCTTTGCGCGTTCTTATGAGTAAGAGACCAAACGGTTCCGTATACCGCTAAAGAAACTATCGCGATAAAAAAACATAATACAATGGACACGACTCTGGTTTTCCGCTTACGTTCACCGGGATGCAAATTATTAAGGTTTCCGGTTCTTAAATCGGAGAAAAATGATTTGACGTCGAAAGCGATTCCTGAAACAATGCCGTGGAAATCCTCATACGTAAATTTACTCTTTTTTCTTCTATTCCTTTCCCTGGACGAGGGCATATTTGTTTTTTTGCGGTTGCGCGGTCTGTTAGACATTTATGCCACCTCCATTAGTTATAGTATACGCAATACTTCAGTTCCGTGTAACGGATTGTTCATTACTGAAGAATAGTAACCGTTTTAGCGTAATTTGAGTCTGAACTGGATGTAACAATAAACACTTGCTGGTCAGTATCCAGATTACTTGTTTTTAGCTTTTGACCTGAAGAATTATAAACAAGAGTATTGTCATCGTAAGAAAACTCTTTAGAAAATCCCTGATAATCGGTAATTGAGAATACCTTTCTTGTGATTGTTTTAATAGTCCCGGAATATGTGTTGCTTTGGCCGTTTTCAAGAACCCTGATGGATTGAATTTCCTGACTGTCCAGAGTAAGCTTTAAAAGGCTTCCGATTCTTAAAGAATAGACGTCGACGCTTGTCGGGATTATCATATATTTTGCGACATTATCGTCATCATCTGTCGCGTTTATATAGTTTTCGTTTTTAGATATATAAATTGAAGTTACGGTCACTTCCTTTGTGCTTTTCGTGCCGGTGCCTGACGCGGAGACTATTACGTCGTATTCGGCGTCTATATACATTTCGTCGCCTACTCTGAATTCGTTCCAGCTTATATCGCCGACGCCTTTTCTCGAAAGCCTTGAATTATTTGTTACCCTGAATTCATATACATTCCCTTTTGCGTCTTCAACAACAAGATAGGCGGAATTCATGGCGGTTGAGAATTTTTTCTCTAAAAGAGTTCCTTCAACTTCTTTGTACTTTTCCTCAACGGAAAGTTTATAAATAACGCTGCCGGAATACTCGGCTTTAACGATATCGGACTTGACAATTGTTGAAAAACTGCTCTTCGCGTTGTTTTTTGTTATTTCACAGTTTGGAGAGAGGCTGAACGTTCGCGTTTCGGCAAAAATCTGTCCCCTTGGGTTAAGCATAGTAATTTCAATTCCTAAATAGTTAACGGAAGACTCGGTTTTAATTGTTTGTACTGTTCCCTCGATAGTGTAGTATGTTCCGGCCGGATCTATTTGGGTGGGCGGGGTCACGGTACTCGCCGAGCCTGTTGTAGCTGCTACGGAAATAAGCTCGTTATTCAATACCGCGCATAATATGGACATATTTTCCTTTAAGTCGGTGTATGTTTTAGCCGCCCCGTCAATAGTAATTACAGCGT
Source organism: Holotrichia oblita (assembly GCA_023690525.1). Classification (NCBI taxonomy): domain Eukaryota; kingdom Metazoa; phylum Arthropoda; class Insecta; order Coleoptera; family Scarabaeidae; genus Holotrichia; species Holotrichia oblita. The sequence continues at coordinate 62,167 of JALQSN010000275.1, forward strand.
TTGACGAGGTTCTGAGGATTTTATTATTATAGCTGTCGCTTGAAGATATCTGAATTGCCTGCAATTGAGGGTAGAGCTTTGCAATTGTGCCCGTAAGAAGCTGGTTACTTGAAGACGGATTGGTTGTGCCGGGCATTTGAATCGGAGCGGAACCGTTCATTTTTGCGTAAACTTTATCAATAAGAACTGCCATTGCCGCTCTTGAGACCGCATCATTAGGGTTAAACCTATTTTCGGTATCTCCGATGAAAATCCCCTGGGATTTTAAATAATAGACATACGGTTTATTTTCCTGCGTAATTTTTGAGTCATCAGCGAATAAAGCGCCGAAATTTGATGTGGGCAATTCATTGGCTTTACCCATGAGCCTTACTAAAAATATCGCAATTTCTTGTCTGGTAAGAGCTCTTACTTTCTCTTCGTTGGAAGTGTTAATAATTATAAATTGGTTTATGTCCGAGTCATTATAAATTCCTTTTTCAAGCAAAAAGGCGATTTCCCTGTCAGCGGTAGAAATCCATTTTTTAAATTTATTAGCGAATTGGTTAATATATGATTTATGTAATTCATAACATTGGTCAAAATATTGCTTTTCCTCATTGGAAGGGTTTGTATAGTTATATCCGGCCATTCTGGCAAGTATTTTAGAAGTGTCAAATTTATGAATATAGTCGTCGGGCTTAAATTTTCCGGACATATCCCCAATCATGAATCCAAGATTTGAAACCCTGTCAACATATTGATAAGCCCAGTGAGAGCTTGGAACATCACTAAAAGACTGCGCAAACGCTATAGAGTTCATCCCCAGCGTAAATAGCATCGCGAAAGCGGCAATACGTATTCTCTTATACATAAAATATCCTCCTTGTATAGCGGTTCAACTTTAATTCAATTCAAAATTATTTTTCACCGCGCCAGCGTTCCGCGCACGGTTCAAGCGCGGAATGAAAAATAATTTTGATACTTTGTAAGTTGAACCGCTAATTTATAATTTAATAATAACATTACTTTCATTTTATTTGATTTTATAACATTTTGCAACAACAAATTTATTATAAATTTATGAATTATTTCCAATTTATGTGGTTATATTATATATGTGTTCCATAATCAAACAGAAGAGGTGATAGTTTTGAAAAACGAAGATATTAAGTGCAGCGTAGAAAGCTGTCAATATCATGACAAACAGCAGTACTGCACTCTTAATTCCATCCAGGTCGGCCAGACTAAAGCCATGGGCGAGGCGAAAGATACAAAGGATACGGAATGCGCAAGCTTTAAAAGCGAATAGAGGACAGCGTTTACAAAATAGGGCTTTTTATATAGCGGTTCAACTTTAATTCAATTAAAATTATTTTTCATAGCGTAAGCGTTCCGCGCACGGTTCAAGCGCGGAATGAAAAATAATTTTGATACTTTGTAAGTTGAACCGCTACAAGGGCTCTATTTTATTTTACCGCTTTTCTAAGCATATCAAATTCGGCTAAAGGCGCGTTTGTTTTAATATAAAGCTTTTGCTGCGCGTGGCAGGCGGATTCGACAGGACTGCCGTTCTCGTCATAGATATTGTCAACCGTTATTGAGAAATTCTGACCCTTTACTTTTAATACCTCTAACGAGTCGCCGGGGAAAAAACGGTTTCTTTGCTCAATTTCCACCATATCAAGCCTTGCGTCATATCCTTTTACTAACGCGACAAAATCATAGTTCCTTATGTAAGCGTTGGTTTCGTAAACCTGCTGATTTCCGTCTGGCTTTTCAAAATAAAATCCGTCTGTAAAATCCCTATGGCTGGCTTTTCGGATCTCCGTCATATATTGGTTCAAATTAATTTCATATGACCCATCGTGTTTTAAGTAATCGTCAATGGCGTTTCTATAAGTTTTAACAACATTCGCGACATAATAGGAGGTTTTCATGCGCCCCTCGATTTTAAAGCTTTTTATGCCTGAATTTATAAGCTCGCCGATATTTCCGAGCATACATAAATCTTTCGAGTTGAAAAAATACGCACCCCTTTCGTCTTCATAAACGGGCATATACTCGCCGGGGCGGGTCTCTTCTACTAGGTGATAGAGGTGATACTTCCATCTGCAAGGATGAGAGCAGCCCCCGCGGTTTGCATCACGGCCGCTTAAATAATTGCTTAAAAGGCATCTTCCAGAGTAGGAAATACACATGGCCCCATGAACAAATGCTTCCAGTTCAAGGCCTGTATTGTTTGTCGCGTCGTAAATCTCACGGATCTCCGGAAACGACAGCTCCCTTGCCAAAACGATCCTCTTAGCCCCCAATTCTTGCCAAAACAGGGCGGAGTGATAATTTGTATTATTGGCCTGGGTGCTTATATGAATGTCTATATTGGGAATTGTTTTCCTGACATAAGAAAAAATGCCGGGATCGGAGACAATTACGGCGTCAGCGGCCATTTCCCGGAGCATCAGAAGATATTCCTTAAGTCCTGTAAAATCATTATTATGCGCAAAAATATTAACCGCCGC
>JALQSN010000276.1:0-63919 GCA_023690525.1 Holotrichia oblita
CATAAGCTGTCTGTGTGGTAGCCGCTATTATGGTAGTGCCTATGTTCTAAAAATATTAGCAATTAATAGACACTCCCGTTCATTCGGAAGTGTCTTTCTCCATTTTTAGGCATAAAAAAGCTGTAAGGTGTAAAGTAGGTGTAAATACCTGCTTTGAAATAAAGAAAGCCTTGAATTTATAGGCTTTTTACGCAATATATATCAGTCAGACTGATTTGTGTCACATTTGAACGTCCGTTTGCTTTGTCCTATCAACGATATTAAAAAACTCATGCTTGCGATTATTCCACAATTAATCAACTTCGCTGATACAGTGATGGACGCTAAAGGCTTCTTAGCGAAAGTAGAGGAGTTCCACGGGGTACTGGATAACACCTCCAAGCTGCCCATGGTGTCACTTATGAAAAACAGTTTTATCAAATCATCAAAAAGAGTTCAGGGAAAAAAACAACCACAATTAAATTAAGCAGCCGCGGCAAATGATACCTTGCGAAAAATGGCTTATTTGCCGAAGTATAATATGATAATGAATGGGAAATACTAAACAAGGGTGTTTTAAATGGAAAAATATATAAAACTGACATTTGGTATGATAGGATATGTAATATGCGGCGGTATAGAAATTATTGTCAAGTATCGCAATGCGGGGAATTGGGAGGAAGAAATTTTCCGAGGAACAGACGAGAAATTACACTCTCCACTAAACAGAGATTTGCATAACAGTCTTGAAAAATCAGTGGTAAATTTTATCGGGGTAGAAGAGGGAACTCTGCTTATAGGCGTTGATAGGATTGAGTAATTGGAATTGTACTTTTTACATCAAATGACAGCAGCCTCCTTTTGCACAGAGGCTGCTGTTTTTTCTCGCAAGAAAGCCCAAAATATTTAAAGCTTAATTAAGTGGTTTACCGTTTTTGGACTTAACGCGAGGTTGTTCGTTTTCTTCACGCTTCAAAATATCTGAAATATCGCATCCCAATGCCTCACATATCAAATCGAGGTGGTCTAAGTTTATCCGCTCAGCCAATTCGTTGTACATTTCGCCGATGGTAGTGGGGCGAATCCCTGTTGCACGTGATAAATCTGCTTGTGTCCAGCGCCTTTCGCCGAGGCGCGTGGACAATAAAACCCGAATCGCCATATTTTATGCTCCTTTACAAAATAATTTATCATAATTTAAAAGAATAGTGGGCTTTCGGTGAGATAATCACATTTTACGTTATAGCAATCAGGGCATGTTTAAAATCGAAGAATTGCACAAAAACCGATAAATGATAGAAACTAAGTAAATTGGCTTGGTGATTGATAAGAATTACAATATATTACAAGAGACTACAAATCTTGTTGTTATTTTTATTTTGATGAAATAAGCTGAACCTATTAAGATATACTTTCTATTGGGAGAATATGACCTCGAATTGAGCAAAAAAACAGACGAAAAGTGTAGTCTTTTAGACAAAAAACTTGTGATTTTACTAACGGCATGATAGAATGAGATTATGGAAAATTTAATGAATATGCTTGTTATCGAGCAATTATGACAAAGTATTTTTCGTCCGCGAATATATTTAGATGACTTCTAACGAAATTAGGAGAACATGAAAACATTTTCAAGGTTTTTATATTGCAGGGTAGTTCATCCGTTGCTCTACTACTTCCATTCAATCCAAATTCCGTATCATTAAGCTGATTTCAGTGTCAAGTTTTCAATACATCTACATCATTGAATAAAAGAACGCCAAAATAACCCGACAGAATCATTATAAATTCTGCCGGGTTATTTGCTTCGACTATTCTACTTTAGTTACCTGAAAACCCGTTTCTTCCACAGCGTCACAAAGCGCTTTGTCTGTCACCGCACCGTTGATTTCAACGGTTGCTGATTTGCCCTCTAAATCGACTGTTACATCACTGACACCACCGATAGCCTTTAGAGCCTTCGTGACCGCACCAACGCAGTGTCCACAGCTCATACCCTCAATCTTTAATGTCTTTGTCATGATTACCACATACCTTTCATTTTTATTTATGTTAAAAACTTTTCGGCCTAAAAAAGTTGAGCCGAAGCGCGTTTGTAACCACTGATACCGAACTAAAGCTCATAGCCGCTGCCGCAAGCATCGGATTTAAGAGCCACCCGAAAGCAATATAGAATATGCCCGCCGCTACGGGTATCCCGATAACATTGTAGATAAATGCCCAAAACAGGTTTTGTCGTATATTACGCATTACCGCTTTACTTAACCGTATGGCGGTGACAACGTCGCGTAAATCGCTTTTCATCAACACAATGTCGGCAGATTCAATGGCTATGTCGGTTCCTGCGCCGATAGCCATGCCAACATCAGCGCGTGCAAGCGCGGGTGCGTCATTGATACCGTCTCCAACCATAACTACCTTTTTGCCTTTACCTTGCAACGTGCGGATTTCACGTTCCTTGTCCTCCGGCAAGACCTCTGCCACTACCCGTTTCAGACCGACTTGTTTGCGGATTGCTTCGGCTGTTCTGTTATTGTCGCCTGTTAGCATAACCACATCCAATCCCATACGAGCAAGCTCCGCAACTGCTTCGCTGCTTGTCGGCTTGACTGTATCCGCCACAGCGATAACACCAATCAATTCTTTTCCTTGGGCGAAATACAAAACCGTCTTGCCCTCGTCAGCGAACTTTTCCTCTACAGTATCTTGTGTGCCCATATTAATTTCGTATGTGGCCATCAATTTTTTATTCCCGCCGCAGATTTGTGTGCCGTCAATGAGTCCGACGATGCCCTGTCCGGGTATCAATTTGTAACCGTCAATTTCTCTCAAAGCAACACCGAATGCCTCCGCGCGTTCTATAATTGGTATAGCAAGAGGATGGCCCGACATTTTTTCAAGCGACGCTACCAAAGTCAATAATTGCTTTTCACTCAAATTGTTTGGAATGATGTCGGTTACAGTCGGCTTTCCCTCGGTAACGGTGCCTGTTTTATCTAACACAACAGTATCGACATTATGCAAAGTTTCTAATGCTTCGGCGGACTTAATCAATATACCGTTTGAGGCTCCTTTCCCGGTTCCGACCATGATGGCAGTGGGTGTAGCCAACCCCAGCGTACAAGGGCAGGATATGACGAGGACAGAGATAGCTACGGTCAGCGCAAACTCAAAGTCATGCCCAAGCAACAGCCATACAATAGCCGCACATACGGCAATTGCGATAACTACCGGAACAAAAGCACCGCTGATTTTATCGGCCAGCTTTGCGATTGGAGCCTTCGAAGAAGTCGCTTCATCCACAAGCCGGATGATTTTAGAAAGCGTGGTATTCTCTCCAACGGCTTTTACTTCCATTTTGAAATAACCCGACTTGCTTACCGTGCCGCCCGTCACCTTATCACCGGTTTTTTTCTCAACAGGCAGGCTTTCGCCTGTGATAGCTGACTCGTCAACCGAAGAATAGCCCTCCGTAACGATACCGTCCACGGGAACAGAAGCGCCCTCCTTGACGATCAGAATGTCGCCGGCAACCACATCGTCAATTGATATCTCATGCTCGATGCCATCGCGCAACACAATTGCTGTTTTGGGAGCTAAATTCATGAGCTTAGAAATTGCCTCGGATGTACGGTTTTTAGCGCGTGCTTCAAGAAACTTGCCTAATGTGATTAATGTTAAAATCATAGCCGCTGATTCAAAATATAAATCCATTGAGAACTTATGAACGACCGTCATGTCGCCATAGCCGAATCCCCATGCGATTTTATAGATGGCTAAAATACCATACAAAAATGCTGCGCCGGAACCGATAGCAATCAGCGAATCCATGTTGGGTGACAGATGAATGAGGTTTTTGAAACCATTGCGGAAATACGCCCGTCCAGCGAACATGACAGGCAGCGTTAAGAGAAACAGCGTGAATGCATATACCATCGCGTTTTTCATGCCTGATAAAAAACCGGGAATAGGCCACCCCAACATTTCACCCATCGAAATGTAGAACAACGGGATGGTGAAAATCAACGAAACAATGAGCCGGTTTCTCATGGAGTACGCTTCAGCTTGCGCCGCGTCCATAGGTTTGTCAGCTTGTTTTTTTGCGGCGGCTATCTTCGGTGATGCGCTATAGCCGATATCCTCCACTTTTTTAACGATTTGATTTGTATTTATCTGTCCCGCGTCAAACGTAATAGCCATACTGTTTGTCAGCAGGTTTACACTTACTTCCTTTATCCCATCGAGCTTTGAAAGCCCTTTTTCAATCCGTGCGGAACAGGCGGAACAGGTCATCCCCGTTATGTCAAATAGCACTTTTTCCATGCAAATTATTCCCTCCTACCAATCCTTGAATTGACACAGACGATAGTGTCTGATATCATTATATCAATTATTGTTGTTTTCGCAAGAACGCACTATTTTGTAATATAGTACCTAAAAAGATACTAAGGAAAGAAGCAATAAAATGGAGGATTGTGTACAAAATCAAAATTGCCCTGTATCTGCCACGCTTCACTTGATTGGTGGTAAATACAAGGCTCTCATATTATGGCATTTAATGGACAGGATAATTCGCTTTTCAGAATTACGGAAACTGATACCTGAAGCTACGCCGAAAATGCTGACACAACAGCTTCGGGAACTTGAAAATGACAATTTGATTATACGCACGGTTTACCCTGTTGTACCGCCAAAGGTAGAATATTCATTGACGGACAAAGGAACCAGCTTGCGCCCTATATTGGAAGCCATGTTCGATTGGGGAGCGGTATTGTTGAAAGAAGAAGGTCTTGAGCCTAACTGTTCGATGATTAATGAAACGAATTGCCATAATTGTAGCTCAACAAAACATAATGGGTAAACTTCAATCTGAATAACTCATTTAGCTGACAAGATAGGGCGTTTCCTAGCCATATAATACGTCCCTGCAATAAGCAAAATTAGTTCTTATATTGAGGTTGCTATTGAATCAGTGAGATTGCTTAATGTACATATTTAATTCGTGAATGCCTACTATGGGCTTCCACTTCCATTTTAGGTACTCGCGACATGAATGTTTGCGAGTACAAGTTTTACTCCGTGAGTATCTATATCGGAGATTCATCTCCATTAGGAGTACTCTCAACTTAAAGGTGTTTTTAGGCGAGAGAAAAAGGGGCTGTTGCAAATCGTTTTATAGTTTTGCAACAGCCCCTTTTTTATTATTTCAATTATTTACTTGACAGGAAGTGGAACGCTATTTTGTTTCCGATAAACCAACATATGCCGCGAGGGTGGGGTTCTTTTTCCAGCGTTCTTTCGCTTTAGTGAGAACGCGGTTAATTATCTTTTCGAGTAGCCGAGCCGTAAGGAACAGCCTGATTACGCTTAGGATTTTAGGGTACACCCAGTCGATGACGGCTGCCAGCTTCAACACGCCGGTATCGCCGCCGTATTGCTTCTCCGCTTCTGTGACGAGCGCAAAAATGATTTTGTCGAGGATTGCATATTGCTTTTTGACAACGAGGACAATGAATTTTACCGTAAGTTGTTTAAAACGCTTATACGAGCCTGTAAACGAGCTTATACTACGTTGTGGCTTTAACGGCATGGAAAAGGACGGCTTTTGTTCGCCGCCCTTGTGGGTTAGATTACTTTATATTATTTTAAAAGCACATCTTCCCATTTTTCAATAAAACCGATTTTATTTTTATCTACTATGGGATTTCTTTCTAACATGAGATTGATAATATTTATAAATTCCACCCAATGCTTATCGTTTGGTAATAAATGTTTTAAACAAATTAATGTTGAAAACACTCTGTTATTGCCTATTCCAAGTTTTGAATATTGATTATATAAAGTCGGTGTCTTAGAAAGTTTTGCATTATAGAGCCGTCCATAATGGGCGCAAATATTTCTCACGTAAGCAATACTCTCTATCCAACTTTCAAAATAAGTATATCCAACATTAAACGACGAAGAAATATATTTTTTATCGGGATTTTTCATGTTTTTAAAAAATTTTGATAATGTTCCAAAGCTAAATAATTCCACAAGTGCGTAAAAAGGTATTTTACTGTCATTATAATTTTCAATGAAGTTTTTGACAAAAGGCGATTTTCGGTTTCTTTCCGTTTCTGTTTCAATATCTTTTATAAATTCCGAATGGTATTCGGGGTTATTAAAATTATTACAATCCTCATATCCGAATATACCATACTTATTAGAAAAATAGTTCGCCAACCGGCAACGAAGATTAATTTCAACTCTTTCTATAAGTGGAAACAATAATTGTCTAAAATTAGAATCGAATAAATAAAGTTTTTCAATATCATCAAAAGATACGTTCTCTTGATAATTTCCATTTTTTGGTTTAAGTCCGAGACTGTATGCTTTTATAAGACGAAAGTATGAAATATCGTTTAATAAGGCTTTTGCCTTTTCTTCATCATGTATTATCAAGCCGTTTATTTTAAGGTTATTTATTTGTTCGTCAATGTTTAGCGGAATTTGATGGTTTTTCAATACTATGTTATCTCCAATCATAAGTTAAAAGACCCCACGTGGTACGCATTGTTAAGAGGCGTGTGGGGTTCTGTTGTTATTATTATATGTCATATGATAAAAAAAATCAACAACAAAATTCAAAACAATTGAATATGATACAACATGATACGATACGTATTAAAACAGACAAATACAAACTGCTCTATGTTCGCTTACTCACCGTCGTTGAAGCAAGCGGAACAAGAGACTTCCAAGCGTTTAGACGGAAAACATATGATATACTCAACGAATGTGCTGGTTGCAATGTAAATGAACGGTTACGCCGCTTACATGAAAGGCTTACTAACGAAGGCGCAACTAAATCAAAAATAAAAAACACAACTATACTTGATGTTATCGAAAACGACCGCAAGCTGAAAGAAATTTACACGTCAATCATCAAAGAGCTTTCAATATGATATGTTTCATAACAAATTAACCGCCCTAACAAGGCGGTTTTTTAATGCTTGCAAGGATTTGTCCATAAAACGCGTCATTTTCGTTTGTAAGGGTTTTTCTTGAACCTTAGGTGTATTTATTCGGTCGGCTTCTCCATGCCCTGTAATCGCTAATTTGCATAAACTCTTTTAGCAATAACCTTCGTTTAAAACAGAAAACATTCTTCAGGTTCAAGCACTAACACTTTGGCTAACGAACAGACCATATTAAACCTCGGCGGTCTTTCTATGTGTCCGAATCGGACACGGTTCAATTGTCGGCGGCGTTCGGTGTGGCGGGTGTAAGCTTGATATACTCCCACAAGTTTTCATTTGCCACCCATTTCTTTTTAGCGTACTCAACCACGCTATCAACCAACTTTTCAAGCTCGCGGCGGGTAACAATCAACTTCAACACGGCGGGCATTTTGTCATATACCCATTCGATAACGGCGGCTTTCTTTAGCTCACCGGTTCCGCCGCCATACTGCCGTTCGGCTTCTGTGACAAGGCGGAAAAGGATTGCTTCAAGTATTTTTGTTTCGCCGCGCTTGTAGAGGATAATAATACCGGCAGCGGCGGCGATAACCACAACAACGGAATCCCAATTTACCAACAACAATTTTATCAAGCTCATGCCGGCCCCTCCTATTTCATAAGTTGATTAACCCGCGCTTGTATCGCTTTTGCGTCATACCCCGCGGCGGTCAATCGGTTTATCCTGCCTTGCCCGTTGTCCCAAATCCCGCATATAACTTCCCGCGCAATTTCATCAATGGATTTTTGTGCGGGCTGCGATGAGGCAGGGGTGAGGGTAGGAGAGCTTGCTACGCTCGCTTTGCTTGCAAAATCAGGCAATCCATACCCGCGTATGTATTTACCATTTACCGCTATATTACGATACCCCACGGCGTTTGTCATGTTACCCTCAATAACCTTAATTGTACCGCCCGAAACGCAAACAACAATGCCCACATGGTCAGCCGCGCCTGTGTTATCCCCAACGCCGCTGTCCTGCCAATCATAAAAAACAACATCCCCCGTCTTCGGCGTATAAGCGTCATTTTCCTGCCAACGCCCGATTTTTTGGTACAACTCAATCATCTTTTCGCAACCGACTTCCTTAGGCATAATATCAACCATGCCCGTCGAAATCGCAACAACAGAAACAAAACAAGCACACCAAGCATCTGTATAACCCATTTTGTAACCCCGCGCAAGCGGCGGATTCGCGTTATAAATATCAATAATTTTCCTGTGGCTTCTGTCTGATTCTTTGCAACCGTAAAAACCAATAGCGGCGGCAACGACTTTTTCTCTCAAATCCTGTTCGGTCAATTTTGTGTTTCCTCCTTGTAAAATGTCGTATGATACAAGCCCGTATTGCTCAATAATGCTTATAAGCTTGCCTGAATAAGCAGGGTCAGTCGCATATCCCGCCGCTTTGATTGCGTGGCAGGCGGTTTTGTAATCCCGTTCCCCGATTACTGCTGCGTAACGGCTCGCGCCTGTGAGAAGGGCAGAATGGTCGGCAACGGAGTCCTCCCAACTGTCATAAGCGCGAAATGACGCCGTAACCGCCGTCATGCTAACGCCGTCGTAACATTCCTGTGTTTGAGAATTGAAAACTTTTCCTTTCCAACCTGAACCCGCTTTAATCCCGAAAAGCGCGTTTGCCTTGACCGCCAAGCCGGATTTTCCCCAATTGCTTTCAAGAATCGCTTGCGCAATCGTCAAAGAAGCAAGAACGCCGCTTTTTGGCGCGTCCGTTGCGGCAAGGCTGCCGACTTTTTCGATAAATGTCTTTTGTTCCTGCGTAAGAATCATTTTTTAATCTCCTTCGCTGTCGCTGATGTTAAACGGCATACCGTTTTCATCAAGCGAATATTTATTTCTACTTGATTTTTCAAAAGCTGACTTTGCATAATAACCCAACAAAGCAACAACAACCGTTGTCGTTAATGTAACGGTTACTTGCGTGTTTATTGGCTGCTGATACATAAAAGCAAGCACATAATCCGCCGTTATCCATGCAATACAAGCGAACGCATACAGTGCAACAATAAATTTAGAAAACTCAATCCTGCGTTTTAGTTTCAAAGGCTCGGCGGCAGCCGGTTTGGTTGCAATGTGCCGCTTTTTTCGGTTCGGTTATAATCCGCACGCCACGCCGCAACTAAAACGGCGGCGCTTATCGCGATTCCCGCAATAAACGCCGCCGAAATAAAAATTACAGTCATAACCCGCCCCCTACAACAGTTTGCCAATGATAAACGCAACAACTGCCGTTACAACACCGCCGAAAATAAGCCAAGTGAATTTATGCCACTTGTCGGCAGGGGCTTTGTCGATTTCATCAAGCCGCTTTTCGTGTTCCTCAACGGCTTTTTCATTGCGGCTAATCGTCAATATGGCTTTTTCTATATTGCCTATCCGCGTTCCCTGTTCTTTTTGCCCTTGCTCAATACGCTCAACGGTTTTATCCATGCGGTCAGCTATATGCTCAACTTTTTCCGCAACTCTCCCAACCTCCCGTGCAAGTTTATTTACGCTCTCTGTTAGCTCTCCCATCTGGTCGATTCGTTTATGGGCTGATTTTGTACTTTCCCATAAAGCCGCAATATCCTTCGTTGCGCTCATAATAAATTCGGTTATTTGCGCTTCGTTCATGCTCCCACCTCATTAAAGTCCCCTGCACTTATCGCGCCGGAGGCAATCTCTCATTTACTCAATTCAGCTTTTAAGATTTTTTCAACCTCCACCCGCAACCGCTCTGGCACGTCATCAACGGTTTTCAAGCCCTTCTTTATGAGGTCTGCATATATCTCCGCCATTATTCTTTACACCTCCGTACCCGCCGCCGTTTCAACAAGCTCGTAAACCTCGCAAAGTGCAAGCTGCAAACCCGTTACCTCACGTTTAAGCTGTTCATTTTCTGCCGCTAATTGTTCCGGCGTTTTCTTTTCGAATTTTCTTTTATGCTTGTCGGCTTGTGTTTTACACTCATTCAAAATTACCTCCTATACCCTGTATGAAGCAATCGCCCGTCGCGGATTGCCGTTTTACCTTGATTCGGACGTTGAAGCCCCAATTTGCCGCCGTTTTCTTGTTGTTTTGTAGGAAGAACTTGCTCTCTGACACAACGGCGTTCGTCACATCTTCCCATGTCGGAGCGGTATCGTAAGCATTATTGCATACCTCAACGGTAAATGCCGCTCCTTCCGGGATTTGGCGGGATATGTTCATAATCGCCCTTGTTACGGCTGCATCCACTGTAAGCGGTGTTGTAAGCGTGAACTCAAGTTCCGTTTCGTTTTTGCTGAAGGTGTATGTGCGGGTCGCCGAACCGCCGTAATTGTCCGTGGCGGTTATAGTAAGCGTGTGCGAACCGTTAAGAAGCTCCAGCCATTCCGCCGCCGTCACGCTGAAAGTGTTTGACGCGCCGGACGTTGCCGTAAAACTCCGTTTCTGTTTGCCATCTATCTTTTCAACAACAGTAAGGGTTTTTGTTATAGCCGCGTCTGGGTTTGTAACTGTGTATGTCTGATTAAAAGACGCTGTTTTCGTGCCTAAATTGCTATCGTTCCCGCTTATCGCGGGCGGGTTGCTAACAACAACGGTAAGTACGGCAGACGTTGTATAACCGCTTTCGGCGTTAATGTTGTCATACGCCTTTACGCGGTATTGCACTGTTGTCCACCCCGTTGTTATAGTGTCGGTGTAGGTACGGTTAGAGCCTTTATAAATTTGTGTAAACGAACCGCCATTTGCTGCGCGTTCAAGGATATATCCGCTTATTGTGCCGTCTGGGTCAGTGGACGTTCCCCAACTCACATCTGCGGTTTTTCCGCTGATTACCGTTGTGGGAGGGGTTATGCCGTTTGGCGTAGTCGGGAGTTGATTCCACACGATTGTATATGCGCCGTCTGTGTCTGTGGTATCAGATACCAAGAGTTCAGATGACAGATTACAAAGCGGGCGAAGCCCCCAATCGCCGCCATATGCACGGTGTCCGCTATCTACCCCGCCGGTTACGGTGACACCGCTGACAATGTAAGAGGTGTCTGTACGCGGTGTTCTAAGTCCCCAATACCACGCTTTATTAGTTGCAATCCGCGAATCTACGCAGTCATTATTATTTACAGCTTCGGCAGTCGGATAAGCAAGGCGGGAAGCGTTGTCGCTGTATGCTGCAAGTTTTGAACCCTCCGCAATTCCGTTTTCGTTCGTTAATCCAACTTCTGTATTGGAAGCCAAAAAGATTTTATCCGTAAGAGTTTCCGAACCGCCGTCGTCTGTTGCTGTGTTTTTCGCAACTGTTAAAGTCGTTGACATTAGAGCCGTTTTAAATTCGTTTGAAAAATTAGTTAAGAATCCCGCTTCATTGTCATAACCGTTATAATTCGAGCAATCGGCTTTTTTCGGCGGCGCGTCCGCGCTGTGTTGCGCTACGTACCATACGGCTTTATCGCTGTTCAGCCATTGCCGCCAATTACTGTGAAGATAGCGGTTGTTGCCATATGATTGACAGTGGCTGTTGCTATTCGTCGCTTCTCTAGCGTCAAAGCCTTTCAGCGCAATTATCATGTCGGTTTGCAAGGTTACGGAATTTGCCGGATAACCTGTGTGATTTTTGTCTACAATACGCCATATAACAGGTTTACCGTAATAAGTCGTTCCTGTGTCCTTGACTTTCGCACCAACCGCAAGTACGCTTAATTTTTGGGACATATACTTTCACCCTCCTGAAAATTTATACTTACAAGCAGTTTTAACATTCAATGCATTGTTTTTCCCTGTTCCAGACACCTCTTGTTATGGTCAGCCCGGAAAGTGCGTCGAATGTGATTAAGAACGGATTACCCGTTATATTGCTAAATAACCCATCTTCAAGGCGGGTAATTCTGCTTTCGTATTCGGTTACTTTTTCGGCAGCACCAGCCGCAAGTGTGCGGGCTTCGTTCGCTGTAGCGGTGGTCGCATTACACGCTGCTTTATCAGCCTGCGACACATGAATCCCAGTAGAGTCGGCGTGTGTGATTAAACTATTTACCGTTGCAGTCATTGCCTGCATTTGCCCGTTGCTGACGTGTATACCTGCATTGCCTGTATGCGTCAAAAGCTCCGACAATGTATATATCTTTGCGCTTTGAAGCTGTGTAAGCGCGTCCGCCACGGTTTCTTCACTTTCTGCGTCCAATAGGACATTTTGTGCGATATTGGTATATAAGAACGGGATAAACTGCTTTTTGTTCTTGTCGTAATAATGAGCCAAGTAAAACATTAATTCGCCCATTTTCTTTTATGCTCCCTTCTTGTTAAGAGCGGCGCGGATTTTAGCCCGCGCCGTTCTGCAACAAATTTGTTAGATTGTAATACTGCCTGCGGGTTTAAGCCACACCTGACCGTCAACGGGGTTTCCGGGTGCGGTTTCGCTGATAACGGTTTTAGCTGCGGCGGTTGCGGTGGTCATGCCGTCCGTAAGCTGTTGCGTGGTAACAAAATTCGCCGCCTGTCCTTGAAGCGTTGTGACGTTGCCTGTGAGTGTGTCGATTAGGTCTTTTATAACCTTACCTTGTCTTGCGTCAAGGGTTTTACCTTCAACTGTTCCAACGGTCGTAAGGTCGTTTACAATATCGGTGAAATTAACCTTGTTCGTTCCCATCAGCGCAAGGTCGGTGCGGTTTGCTTTGATGTATGCTACAATCTCTTGTATGGTATCAAGGTCAAAGTCATCCGATTCAGTAAGATTTTTTAATGCAGATACTGCGGCATATACTTTCGCAAGCGTATCTCCCTCTGATGCAACTCCTCCGCGGATGTCCGCAATAACAGCTTCTTTTGCAGTTTCGATTTGACCGGGGATTGCGTCAAGTTTTGTCTGTACATTACTGCCGTCGCTCGTTTCAACAAGCTGTGCAGCGGTTGGGGTGTAACCTTTTTCCCATTGCTTCGTTTCCTCGTTCCATACGTTTTGTTCGACAAGCCTTTTGATACTCATTGTAGTATCCTCCTTTTTATTTTTGCCCTTAATGAAGAAACGTACAGCGTTTCTGGCTAACGAAGAAACGCACAGTGTTTCTGGCTTCGGGCTATTTATAAGTTAATGGGTGATTCCCATTTCTTAACTTTGTTGTATGGGCTTAAACCATATTTTACTTGTGTCCTCCGGCGGTTCGTCCCCGATATGCGCCCCCGTGATATTAATACTGTTCAATTCACCCGAAGGCAGACCGCCTATTGCGTCCAATATGGAAACGCCGCCCATTGGCTTTAACCATATTTCGCAAGGTTCGGTTGGCTCGGTGTCAGAAACAACCACGCTTGATTGGGTACCAATTTTATTTAAATCTTTAACAATCGACAGAGCTTCTTGTCCTATCCCGAATGCTTCTTGTGCCAATGTTTGTATGGTTTCAAATTGCGAATGTGAAACCATACCGGCAGGATTAACGACAACATTAACCTGACTGGCATTTGAAACGGTATCTGTGAAATTACAATCGATAGCAAAATTCGGAAAATCTTTCTCGGCAGATATTGGAAAAGCACGCTCTAGCTGTGCCACACGGTACAATATTTCGCCTTCGTCAGGGTCGTTTGCAAATATTCCAATCTGTGTAAGGTCGTAACCTGTTTGAAGTCCTTTGTTGGAAAGAACAGCGAATATCATTGACTGTGTTCCACGTTGATATTTGCCTGTGATTGTAAGCTCTTGCCGGATATCAACCAAGTTTTCAAGATTTTCAATTTCATTACTGCGTCCTGCACCGGCTGCAATGCGCGTAATGTCTAAGCTGACACCCGTTTCCATTTTGGCTTTCAAAATTTGCCCTTTGGCGGTGTAAAGCATATTAACATCCAAAATTTATTCCCCCTTTGATAGTGATTGTATTAGCATGGAAACTGTTTCCTTTCAGGTTAATTGTTTTACTTTTCGGAACAGTAAGGTCTATACGCGGGTTAATTGAGAGTGTAGCGCCATGATTGCTTTCGCCGGACACTTCCAAACTTTCCGCTTGGTTACTGAATAAAAAGCGTGGAGTGATAAAACCTGCAGGCGCTTGGTATTGATTATTGTCGATATTAATTTCTTTTGGTAATGGGTCTATGAACGAGAAACGAGGCACTAAAGTTAAAGCTCCGCCGTGGTACTGGTTGGATGGGAGATTTACAAGGCTTGTAAAAGCAAGTCGAAGATGCGCCGGTATGCGTTTCAACAGAATATTACGGCAATCGGAAAATTTGAATTGAGTTATTGTTTCTGATTCAATTATGATTTTAATTTTCCCATCGGCAAAATCTACTGTTATTTCTCCATCTGTAAATATCCCGACAATCTTTTTTATTTCCTTTTCTCCGATATGACCGTTACCAATGAAAAATGAAGCCACAACATTGCGCCGCTCGTCAAGATTTCGCGAACCATCATAAGAGATATAAAGAAATCTCTCAAGCCTCGTAATCGTGACCTCGTCCGCATTACTAACAAAACAGTTATCGACGAACTGAATTATACCCTTGCGAACATCATCCAATTGTTTTCCGAAGATGCGCCATAAAGCATCCATTTCCAAAACATCACGGTACCAAACAGGATAGTAAGTCTTTAATTCCTCATAAACACTTTCATGAGCATTTTCATATAGCCGCACTAATCACCACCTCCCCGAGAATGGCAACTTGTGTATTTCCTATCTCAATGTTGGATGTCTTGCCATTGAAGGCAAGTTCGCTATAGTCAATAAACGACGGCAAGGCATGAAGCAAAGCACCGACAGTTGATATTCGCACCACAACGGTTTCGCCTTCCATCGTTAACAAGGCAAGAGATTTTAAGTGTTCTGTTATGGCTTCCTTAGCTTCCTCTCTTGCCTGTTCCGGCGTGGCCGTTGTAGATAACGTTGCGATAAACGAAACGTCAATGGAGACGCCGGTAGCAGGTACAGCGGCGAAGTGAGCTCCTATGTTGGCGACGCCGTTTCCGAGGCCGTCACCAACGGTTATTATTTCGCCGTTATATTCTTTTTGAATTCCTTTGGTAATAGGGTCGATATATTCTTGAACACGCGCTACCAGCGTATCTGCCGCCGGTTGTCCGTCTGTCCCGTAAATCACACCCAAAACCGTGTTTTCCCCCGCAAATAAGGAGATAATGCTCGCGCGTCCAACTCCGTCAACTTCCTCGCACCAAAATTTATAGTGTTGCCTGTTTCCGTTTTCTGCTGGTCCTGAAATTTTATCCCGTATGCGCTGGCGGTATCTATTATCCTTCTCAATATCCGTTCCGGATTCAATAAGCTCGCCAAACATTGAAACCGTAAGGCCACTAATGTTATTTTTCGGTATGGCAGGAGTTTTTGGAAGTATATCATTGCTGATTTGCCCGCTGGCTTCCGATTCAAGGTAGAGACCGTTTTCATCTTGGCAAAGTTTAAAGTATTTGCCGTCATAAAAAAAAGGTTCGCCGACCGATGGCCGCGTACCCTCATAATAATATTTATATTTTGCCTTTGTAGCTGAATTTCGGTCAATACCAATTTCAAAGCCTTTTTGGTCCAGATATTCATCAACAGCCGTCGGAAGAAATACAAGCTCGAAGGCTTCGCGTATATCAGCATAGTATTGAGCGATTTTTAGGCAAGCACCCGCAACAGCGTCATAGTATATACTTCCTTGCCGAACATCGACGCCATCCGGCGCCGCTGCCAATGCTTCCGCCATAATCTTTTCGTATGTTCTGTCCTCAAACAAATCAAATCACCTCCTCGATAACGGATTTACCAAAAATGGTGTTTACTTCAAAGCTTATATGCGCCTGTTCATTATCAAAAGAACAAGAGAAGTTATAAACATCGAGAATCCGGCTGTCTACGGATAGCGTATCTTTGACTATACGAGGTATTTCCGCTTTGATGTATTCCGGCGAAGCATCACCGGCAATGATTGTTTGTTTAATCTCACCGCCGTATTGGTTATTATAAATAAGACAACGGAATCGAGGTGTAACAAGGGCTTTTCGTATAGCTTGGTTGACAGCTTCGAGACCGTCAACTTTTCCTATTATTCGTTTGCGGGTAGAGTCAAGGCGGTATGTCAATGAGGGCTGCTCCCTTTCCTGTACTACCTCTCCTATAGGGATTGGTATGAATGCACTCATGCCTCTGCCTCCCTGTCTAAAATATAATACTTTTTCCCGTGATTAAAACTCAAAATATAAACGATTTCACCAATGCGTAAATGGTTATAAATCGTAATTTCATGAAATGCTGGAAGCGGTTCGTTTTCGTCTCCAAATTCCTTTTTCTCGAAAACAATGTCTGTTGTGGTAACAATTGTAGGCGGCGGTATGTCGTCGCCTCTTAATGCATGAGGTTCTTTTCCCGTTTCCGTTGTGCCGGGCAGTTTCTCTTTTTCAGCCCTATCGTAAATGCTGATTTTTTGCTTTATTTTAGGGTTGTCAAAACTGAGCCAAGTATGATAATCGGTTAAATGCCTCGGCAAACAAATAATATTTTCTTCAAGAATAAGCTTATCATCGTTAATAACTTGTATTTTCAACGGCTTTTTATTTATGACTTTCCCTCTCAAAACTTGAATAGCTTCTTTGTTCATTTGCTGTATCGCCTGTTTTAGGCTTACGGGCTCCTGTGTTGCATTTATATCGCTCAAGCAATCTACACCTCTTTTTTTGATACCTTGTCGGCGTCAACCCAGCCGCAAACGCTGGAGGTTGTACCCAATATATAGTACGGGTGCGGCGTACCCTTTTCAATGTGCTTACATTTTGCCAGCCCTGCCGTTCTCTCTACTCCGGAGGGTTTTTGTATTGTAGAGGTTATATAATGATAACCGCCTGTAAAATATACAATATCACCGATTTTAATTTCATTTGATTGCCCGGCTTCTTCAGTCGTTACCGTTGCTTTATCCTGAAGTTTCGGTTTGCTTATATCAGTGGCGAAAGTAAGCTTTAACTGCATTGTGTGATAATTGCCTTGAAAAGTATGGCTGTCTTCTTCGACATAATAAGTTTTTGATATGTCAAGCTCTTTTATTATGACGAATACGCCGATGCCTGTCGTAACATCAGGCATACCCAACGCCGAGACAGTTAGAAGCTGTTCCGGTTTATTAGTTTCTTCTAAGGTGGTTTTAACGAGTTCATTTAATTGCGCCAAATTCATTGCATCGTTTATTTGAGAAACGTCTTGGAATATACCGACCTTTTTTTCAAGTTCTGCGTCAAACGCTTCTGCAATGACTGCGCCTTCTTTGGAAAACAACTTAATACGCGTTTTTAAATTTTCAATACTTTTTGTAAGCGTATAGCTTTCAAGGTTAACACCCGTTTCGATTACCCATTGTAAAACGTTTTCCCTGCGTTCAAAAAACCGCATTTCGCCGTTTATGCAAGCAGGATAATAGCGGATTCCTGTCGCCTTATAAGTTAAGCTCAAAGCATCGCAAATAACGTCCCACGCTGTTGTTTTCGGTTTCGGCAGTTCGGGTATTTTATATAATGTATCCGCTACATCTCCGTATGGTATTCCGAACCGCTTGCAGCAATCAATAAAAATGTCCGACGCTTTTGCATTTGTATAATTAAAAGTATCTTTATTATTAGCCAGATAAATTGCGCTGTCGTAAGCTGTGGCAGACAATACTTTGCTTTTTGATTGCTCCTGTTTCATAAATATGCCCCGAAAAAGCTCTTTCCCTTTCCAATAAAAAATGCATTGATTGCCATCCTCGACGTTTATTTTTGTTCTTTCATGCCTGTATCCGTCGTCGTCGATAAAGGTTACGGATAAAGTCCGGGCGGCCGCACCTCTACGTCCCGACCATTTTACTTCTGATACCAATTCGCTCATATCAAACACAAAACCGTTTTTTATTACAAGCATTTTAATGTTACTCATACCGGCAACCTCAAAACCTGACCTGGATATATCAAATTCGGGTGTTTAATAATGTCGGTATTTAATGCAAAAATCTCTGCAGAACGACTACTTGAACCAAGTTTTTCCATTGCGATTTTATAAAGGGAATCGCCTTTTACTACTGTGTAGGTTTTTTCTCCAATACGGTTGTCGGTGCGGGTAGGGGTTTCGGAGGACAGAGTTGCTTTTTTTGTCGTTTCATCCACTTTTACTTGTCGGGCTGAAACTTCCCTGTATTCCTTCAACGTTAGGGAATAATATATTGAGCCGACATCGCCTCCTCGTTCCGTGCATGGAAAATTCTCAATCGTGCAATAAAGATTAATACTTGTCCCTGTTATAATAAAATGGACGGGTTTATCACTGTTTTTCCAGTCTGTTATTTTATTCTTAATTACTTCCGGCGGAGTTAAGTCGCTAAACTGGACGCCCGGAAACGGAGTAGCCGGGAAAAAGCCTTGAAGCTCAATAATAAGAGCCGGGCGGTCTTGTTTAATAACAATTTCGCCCAGCCCGGATATTGTAACGCTTTTATTCATGCTCCCGTTTTTTATAGTTACGGCTTCGGGAAGAATCGGAAAACGCAGCTTTTCGATTTCGCCGTTATGCGTGAGCCACATTTGATATTTAGAAGACATAAGAATAATCTCCTTCTTCAAAACTTTCTTGTTTTAGAATATCGATTAAAACAGGCTTTATGTTATCAATGAGAATATCCAAAATCGTTTCTTTGTTGACTTGCCTGCCTATGTCAATTTCGCCTGTTCCGTTGATTTCGAGAGTAATTTTCTTTTCGGCAGCGGTTTTGGTTAAATTATTTTCATTACCTGTAAACTCAAACTCGGTTGGAACAGAAACATTAATTGGTGTATTGCCTATTGAGGAAAGAATTTTATTCGTTTCTTCGGTCGGAAATGCAGCAGCTCCGGCAGTGTCAGTCAAGGCTCCTGTTGGCGTTTCGCTCCACTTGGCGAGAATATCGTCGTACAAGCTCGATGTGTCGAACCCTGCCGCTGCAAATACAGGCACATTACCGGAAGCCGCAAGTATTCTTTCGGTTTCTTCTGCCGGAAATACAGTACTTCCTTCGGCGCCGACAATAAGCTCCGGGCCTTCCTCGCCGGCAATGAAAACATCGGGAGCGTTGATGGTGCCTGAAGCGTACATCGGTACTTGAGTATAGTTATCTAACGGAAGCAGGGTGCGTCCCTCCGAAACAGCGGATATAGCTATACTTGACTTATAACTAGTGGATAATGCGTCATTAACTGCCATTGCGACAGCCTCGGCGGCAGAGTGTGCTTCGGAAGTCATTGACTGTATTTGGCTTATATACGCTTGCATGGTATCCTTCGCCGCCGCTTTTGCGTCAGCTTCCATATTCATTTTATCAATAGCCTCGATTAAACTCGTTTCTATTTCTTGCATTTTTGAACTGAAATTAGTTTCCATTTCGGCTACTGTTGCGGCAAATTCGTCTTTTGCCGTTTCAACTTCGCGGAATTGGTTATTGAAATTTTGAATAAATATCGCCGCATTTTCCGTCAGGCCTTCGGTTGTTCCGCCTAACAATTCGATTTCTTTAATAATAGCGTCGATATAACCGGCGCTTTCTTTGCTGCCGTCGTTTAAGGAGGCTATAAGTTCGTCGTCGAGTTTGTATTTGCTCGCTTTTTTAAGATTATCCATATATATTTCGAGATAGGCAATCTGGCTTTGCATAGCTTCCCGCATATCGTCAGTCGATAATTTTGATTCAGTCGCCATTGTATCGAACAGTCCGATTGTGCCTTCAATGCTCTTATACGCCGCTTCGTAAGCCTCGTCATATGCGGCTATAAGGTCATTTATGTCGGACGAAACGGATTGAATCGAGCGGCTAACTGCTTCTTCATAAGTTATAGTAGCGCTTGCCGCTTTTTCGGCCGCTTCCGACATTTTTCTGTAGCCGTCTTCGCATTCTGCAATTGTAGCGTTGTTTTCTGCCTGTTTTTTTTGCAGCACGGCGAATTTATCAGCATATGAATCGAGATTTGTTGTCCAGTCTGCCCAAAGGGAATCTTCGTAGTACGTATTGTTTTTCCAACGCCCTGTTCTTTCTTCCAAATACATTCCATGACGTTTACGTTCTGCGTTGAGGTTTGCCTCTGCCTCTGCGAGTTTATTCGCAAGGTTTTCTTGCTCCGCAAGCGCTTCGACATAGGTTCTCTGCTGTTCTTGATAACGCGATTGCTCCGCTTGCGCTTCAGCAGCTTTTCTATATGCTTCAACCGAAGCTTCGACAGAAGTTGTTATTTGCTCATATGAAAGAGCGAGTTCCGGTATACTTTCATTGAGTTTTTCGATAATGGTTTGCATTTGCGCCTGTGTTCCTGCGGTTTTCGTTGTTTGTGAACCCAACATTTCTAGTTTATTAATAAGAGCAAGCGAGCCAAGTTCTTCCGCACGAATGTTTGCAATGTTTTTTTCATAACTTGATACTAATTTGTCGTGTGCCTCTATAAGTGCATCGCACTCGTTTTCAAATTCTTCGACGGTTTTTTTATTTGCTTCAAAAGCAGAGCTAAGCTCGTCAACTTCGTATCGCAAAGTCAATGCCTCTCTGGAAGTTTCTCCGTATTTTTTGCAAGCCTCGTCATATTCGGTATTTAGTTGTTCGAGCTGGTTGTAATGCTGTTTGGAGGTAGCGGATAACTCATTATACGCCTTACTATTTTCATCAAAGACGTTGGATAAAGCAATGCCAGTAGCAACAACCGCACCTATAGCGCCTGCAACAAGATAAAGAGGCCATAAAGCGGCAAGGGAAGCCACTCCAAAAGCAGTTGTTACAGCGGTGGCAATCGTTGTGGCAATAGTATATACAGAAAATGTGGCCGCAACGATACCGAGTGCAACACCTATCCCTGTCAATAAAACCACAACCTGTTCGTTTTTGCTCAAAAAATCTCCAATCCCACCCATTAGGTTAGCAAATGACGATGATACTTTGTCAACAGCAGGACTCAGAACCGTTGAAAATGCCGCAGACATTTTATTGTTTGCCGTTGCCCATTTTTCTTCCAAAGTGGTGGAATTCTTTGCGGTTTCGGAAAGTACACCTTGTGAATTTTGTATGTCCTCTACCCATTGCTCAATTTCAAATCTTCCCGTTCTAATAGCAAACGCCATTTCGGGACCGGCGCGGCTTCCGAATATTTCGGCGGCAAGCGCTCCGGCGGAGCTTTCGTCAGCCAGGCTTGCTATTTGGTCTATGGTTTCTTGCATGGCGGTTGAAGCGTCAAGACCTGCTTCTGTGAAGTAGTTCAAAGCCGAACGCATACCAGTCATAGCCGTACTGGTGTTGATACCTTCAAATTCAAACATGGACAAGAGTGAAATGCTTTCGTTAAGGCTAAATCCGAGTTGCTGCAGTACGGCTTTGCTCGAAACAACCGCATCGCTTAGCTGACTCACAGATATGCCGGACATTTGACCTGCCGCAACTAATTTGTCAAGTAGACTCTCAGTGTTTTCTACCTCGATGCCCCAATTTTTCATTATTTTGGTTATACTTTGAACCGAATTCGCGCCATTTTCGCCAGTAGCTTGCGAAAAGTCCATAAACAAACTCGTTACCCGCTCAAGCTCTGCGCCTTGTAAACTGAGGCGAGTATTAACTTCTCCAATTATATTTGCGACATCATAAAGAGAATCGTCATCCATGCTGTAAACCTTCATCAATGATTCATTCATTTTGTCTAAAGCTTGACCGCTTGCGCCAGTTGCTCTAACGATAACCGCTTGTGCTTCTGAAAATTCGTTTGCCATATTGATAACAGCTTCACTGACTTCATTTAACAATTTAGTAAGCCCTGCCGCAACAATAACCCGTTCAAGGTTTTCAATAGCTGAGGTGCCTTCGTCTCCGGCTTTACCCGACGCTTTTTCGAGTGAGTTCCATTCTTCTCTGTTTTGGTCGAGAACTTTTGAGAGCGAATCTATATCGCTTTTAAGTGTAATGGCTTCATCTGAGTTCTGCCCCAAGCTCATAGCCACGCCGATATAAGCGGTTTGCAATTGTTCAAGCTCACGTTCCTGTTCCTCCATCATAGCCAGAAACCCTTCCGCAGCTTTTGTTCCGGCTTCAATAGCGTTACTTTCTGCTTCTACCGCCGAAGCCGCTGTTGAAAGAGCTTCTTCGGTTTTATAACCTAAATCAACCAATTCTTGGGTTGTGAAAACGAATTCCATTGCGCTTTTATCGTAATTGCCCAATGCCGCTGTCCAATTATCGGTGGTTGTCATCACTTTTTGCGTTGCTTGCGCAGCGTTCTCCGCACCGGATACCGCTTGGTTGAAAGCGTGGTCTGCAATGTTGCCGGCTTCTTCCCATTGAGATATTGCCGCTGCTCCGAGATTAGCCATTTTGTCAAAAACATTGCTTATTTCATCAATTATCTTAAACGTTGCAGATAAAACAGCCAAGCAAAACACCTCCTACAATAAAGTTATGGTCAAAAAAAGTTGTGATTAGCTATCGCAACTGACCGTTGCTGCTTAAATCGGAGAACACTGTGAAAGTCGGCTCCTGATTTTCAAAATTAAAAGGAACAACTCTTTTGAGCAGTTCCTTTTTTATTAAAGTAATTATAATTATTTATTATAATTGTCTCGGGTTCTGAGATAATATCTTGTTTGTATTTGTTTTTATTTTTAAACAATCTACAAATTTTGCCCAATTAACTGATCCGGGAGATATTTGCATTAAGATTGCGTTTATCTCTTCTGGGTTGACGATGGGACAATAATTTATAACAAAACATTTTAGTATAGTTGTACCGTTGTTTCCTACACCTGACATTCCCCCTATGACAGCACCAAGGGGACCAAGTATCAAGCCACCAAGAACCGCACTACTTATTACAGTATTTCCGTTTTTTTCGATTTTCAAATTTCGGATAACGTCACATCCGGTTATTTGAGTATAATTCAATATGAAAGGTTCTTCTTTAGAGCCTTTAACTTTTATTTCTAACCTTTCCAGTGTATCATCTTGTTTAATACGCACAAAAGCTCTATTTTGAAGGCTATTTATACCA
Source organism: Holotrichia oblita (assembly GCA_023690525.1). Classification (NCBI taxonomy): domain Eukaryota; kingdom Metazoa; phylum Arthropoda; class Insecta; order Coleoptera; family Scarabaeidae; genus Holotrichia; species Holotrichia oblita. Next base: position 22,969 of record JALQSN010000276.1, read on the forward strand.
CTTAAATAAATAAAATCGCATTTAAGACTGTCATCCCCAAATAATGCCATGTTTGCCCCTCCATCTTATTATGAGAGGCATTATATCATATAACTTTCAAGGTCGCAACCAATATAAACAAAACAGCTGCCGTTAAGCCGCTGTTTTGCTCATATCCTCTTATTACTATTTAGACACCAATTTATTTTACCATTTTTGCAAGCAAGTTAATGCTCTCGAAAACTTGTGTCAATTCAATCAATCCAGAATACTTGCTTTGAAATGCTTTTAATTCTTTTAGGGCGTTGGAAAGCATTTCTTCTTGGAATTCTCGAGTTTTCATAATTACGGAAATAGGCGTATAACTATTTTCAATGCTTACAAAAGCCCGAACAGGATTAGGTACTTGCGCCTCGTCTAGCTCAACCGTTACAAGACTGCGAACAATCTCTCGGGCTTGCATTTTTCGATACGATTCTGCCGCCGTTGCATCGTTCCAATCAAAGCAATCGTGTAATACAGCGTCCTCGCAACGACTTTCGTCAACGATGTTTTCTGGGGTTAGTGAGCCTTGTACGGAAATACGCTCTAATTCTTGCCCCGCTTCTTGCGCTGAAACAGGGAATTTGTCAACTTTCCATTGGTAAATCATGTCTTTTCTCCTTTCGTTTTAACTACAGGCCTTGCCTGCACACTTTGCCCACCGAGCCGCACCTTGCCTCGCTAGACCGCACCTCAACCAACCTCGCCTGCCATACCTCGCCAGACCCCACCTAACCCCGACAAACCTGACCTGACCAAACCGTGCCGCACCTTGCCTTGCCTGCCACACATTGCCTGCCGTGGCTACTCGACGTGATACATTCCATTTATTCCAGCTTTTTCAACCCTCCATTCGCCAACGCCACACGAAAATCCGCCAAGATTAAACAGATTCGCTATTTGTTCCGGCGATATGGCGCTTGCATTGTATTTAATGCAAATTTCTGCACTCCACTTTTGAAACATTCCTCTATATCTCAAATCTGCGGCACCCATAGATACTCGGATCATATCCTCACGCATTTCGGGAGTACCAAAAATTTGGATAAACTCTCCGTCAATATGAAATGCTGCATTAGTTGAAACCTTGTCGCGAGTAACACCCGCTCGGTATCCAGCAGATACCGCAGAAGCCTTGAATGCGATAGCTGGAAACCCAAAGGTCGCACCATTTTCAATTGCAGACATGAATCCGGCTTCTGTTTCATCTTCCGGTTTGCCACTCAGCCAATAAAGACTGTTGATAAACTCGCGGACAGGATTTCGGATATCATGACCCTTAGTTTTAGCCTTTTTCATTTGTTTTTCCAACATTTCTCGTTTTGTCTTTTCGTCCCACGCATGAACAATTAGTGGTGAATCACCCACGATTTTCAAAACAATACGTTGGATGTTGATTGCCGGAATAATAATTTCTTTCGTTGCAGTTGCCATCGTAAATACCTCCTGTTTTTTACTCATATATATTCGTAGTATTGCAAAAGTAATTGATTTTGCTTGACACACCGAGGCGGGAATGATATTCTTGAATCAAACCCGTTTCGGCGGTGTTATAGGCCTCAAACATCAGCTTTCTTGGTTGGATGATGATGTATGGGGCTTTTCATTTTGGCACTCAGCTAACATTAGTTGTTGTAACTTTCGATAGTCTTTTTCAAGGCTGAAAAGCAAGCCGTTAGCCATCTGAACAAGACTGGAATATTCGCGATACTGCATACATAGCATATTCATGTTTACTGTTCGTGGGTTATCTGAAAAGTAATTGGCACAAACGCTTGCGATTAAAATTTGGATGTCCTCAAGCCTGTTTGTAAGGTCAAAAATGGTATTAGCCATATCGAGTTGAAGTAAACTATTCATTTCCGCTCCTCCTTTAAGCCACTGTGAAGCGACGAGCTTCTATAGTCTTGGTGTACCGAGCGGCTATGTCGGGTAACTCTTTTTTAAGTGCGGTAGTATCAACCCGACTGCTAGAGTACGCTGTCCATTTAATTTTGTACTCGCCTGTTATAATTTCCTCTGTTTCTCTTGCGGTCATTTCCGCTTTGATTTCATCTTCGATGGCAGTTATTTCGTTTTGAAGTTCCTCGACCATTCTTTTGAGTTCTTTTAATTCCTTTGCTTTTGCGGTTAATTCGATTGTTGACATTATTTGTTCCTCCTTTGATTTCTGTTTTATCGTATTTATTTCTGCTTTATTGTAATTTAATTATAGCATAACGATTTTCATATGTCAATAGCTTTTTTACAGTTTTTCAGAAATATTTTTGACAAAGCAGAAATATTGTGTTAATATATTTTTAAGGAGGTGTTAACATGGCATTATCATATAATAATTTGTGGAAACTCCTGATTGATAAAGGAATAAAGAAAATGGAACTTCGCGACCAATTAGGAATAAGTAATAGCACACTGGCAAAGCTTGGCAAGAATGAAGTTGTTGCATTAACAGTATTAGAAAAAATATGTGCTTTGCTTGACTGTCAAATTGGCGACATTGTTGAGTATAAACCTGATAAACCCAATGAAGATTAACAACGTTCTTGTGTCTATCGTTTAAAACAAAACATTTCAATTTACCAACTGCACGAAAAAAGCATAGCCGATTGACTATGCCATTTCGTTTAAGTTTATTAAACTTCTACGTGCAGTTTTTCTTTCAAGGCGTTCTGTAATACCTGCGAAAAGTTTACTCCTTCTTTTTCTGCTATATCATTGAGCCACGCCGGGATAGTAAGAGTTTTTTTGACCGACTTATTATTTTTTGGCTGTATAAGCTTCAATATCCGCGACAATTAAATTTGCAAACGCGCCATCACCATCAAGTTCTACTTCCTTAATATTAGACGGTTCCGGAAGCTGCTCTTTATCCTTTTTACATTCTAAGACCCAAGTGCAAAGTAAGTCGGTTGCCATGCTTATAGCGTCCTCTAAATTGTTTCCGTAGGTTGCAATGCCGCCCAAATCAGGAAATATGACTGAATACTGTCCGTTTTCCTCTGGATAGAAGCAAGCAGGGTATACATATTTCATTGTATCAACTCCCGTCATGATATATTTAATCGCAAGCGGGCTATTTTAAACCCGCTTGCTTTAGTATTGCGTTTAACGTTCCTTTCGGAATATCGCCGGAATGGTCGGGAACCGGTACTTTCTTTTCGTCTTTTCTGTACATTATATGCGAACTTCCATTACCTTTTTTATCTCTTATCCATCCATTGTTTCTTAGTAACTTATCAACTTCCCTGAATGTCACAAGGTTCCCTCCTTCCATGATTAAAGTATATCATGATTATACGTATTTGTCAATACGTATCCAAAGATATTGATTGTTTTCATTGCCAATTTTCTGAAAATGCCGTAATCAAGTTAGCAATATAAAAGACTCTACGATGATAACCATATCTATACGCGCCGACAGGGGTGTTCCATCTCATAAATTTCAGAAGCAATGTATACCAGCTTCTTATCTCGTGGCATATCTAAAAATGTTTCTATAGGCAGATTGTGACGCTGCCACAAGATATTCGCCCAAAATGCTTCGCTTCCCTGTTCGGCGATTAGTTTTTTACTTCGCTAACCACCTTATCGTTATAAGATTTATCTTCTTCAAACGAACCGCCAAGCCCCAGAGCGGCAAGAACAACCCGGCTTACATGTGCATATTCGTCCGAGCGGGGAAAAACCTTGAACGGCATTTCCGTTATATCGTGGCAGTTGAAAAAAGCCATAAGCTCTTTATCTCTAAGGTTGGGATAAACAAGAGCTTCGGCGATTATATGTTGAGAAGCCCTGGAGGTATCTCTTTCCGTTTTGAAAACAACTTCGCCGTTAGCGATAATAGGATTACCCTTTTTATCTAATGCGATGTTGCGGATTCTATATGAATCATTAATTTTTTGTATTGTGGCATTGCTCAAAACTTTTATTTCAAGCATAATCGGTTCGCCTGTTTCGTCCCTTATGCTGTCGGGACCGGGTGCCAAGATAATTTCCTCGGTTTTCGCTTCCTCGCGCATAAAATATTTAAGGCTCTTTTTTGTAATTGCGTCGGTTCCCATAAAATCGCTCCTCTACTAAAATTAACCCCTCACTAATTATATGGAGAGGCTATTTGTTAAACTATGTCTTTTGCGCTAAACGCAATATTATCGTCCACAATCTCTCCGTTGCTGTCAAGCAATAAGAGAGATAAATCCCCGGTAAGAACGCAACCTACAGCCGTAACTGTATCGCTGCCGAAATCCGAATAATAATCGCTGTTTTCGTCGTTCATAATACCTTGGATAGTAAGCTCAGGCGTTCTGCCGGAGCTTATATACCCCTTGATAATCTCTTTCAGCCAGTTTGTCGAGCGGCGGCGGGTTATACTGCCGTTAATCGAATAACCGAGCCAACGGCTTGATTTGGTTTTCTCGCCGAGCTGACGGCCAGACCATACCTCCGGCGTAAAATGAATATCAAACTTAACGCTGTCCATAACCTCCAAACCGTCAATAAAAACTTTGCCTTCCCGCAAGCTTATAGGACTTTTGTTATATTCTTGAATCATGTTGATTGCCTCCTTTATCTCGTTTTAACAGTGAAATACAGTTTTTCGGCGCTGTCAACAGGTTCAAGGCCTATGCTGAAATAGGTTTCATCACCGTTACTTATATTACGGTCAACGAGGAAATCGTTGTTATAATCCACGTTTTTAAGTGCGCCAACATCTTCAAATTGTTTGAGAATCGCGCGGCCAATACCCTCCATTATGTCCCAACCGGTCGGATTGTTGTCGTATTTATTGGGCGGGAAGTTTAGCATGACGCTTTCTCCAAACGTATCCATAACACGAAGAACTCTGTTTTTACGGTAAGTTTTATCCTTTGGTTTTTTAAATGTGACAAGGCTGTTAATGTCATATTCAACAACAACGTCGCCTTCTTCCGACCAAGTGAAGAAAAATTCACCCTTGTTAATGGCCGCTATGGCTTCCTCGTTATTTTTAGCGCCGATAATGTCAACTGCGCCGTTGTACTTTTCGTAGGTATTGCTCTTTGTATTTTTGGCGCCGGCGTCAACTCCCGCTACCCATGCGGTCGCCTGTGCAGGAGTGAGGCGCGTTCCGTCTGCAAGAACAACAGAGTTTGATACATTGACAAGACCCTCGTAGTCTGCATAAAAACCGGAAACGACTGCCTTGCGGTATCTGCCGGTATAATCACGTAAGTATTTGATTTTTGTCTTAACCGCTTCGAGCAGCGCGGGGACATTATCGTCTGGTTCGCCAGAGGGTGTAAGCGGAAAAGCCATAGTGTTCCATTTTTGGCCTTCGGCTGCATCGAGGAATGTGGTTATATCTGCGTTTGATGTAACACCGTCAGTCCCACCTGATAGTTTAACTCCGGGAGCGGCTGCTAATACTCCCGTACCAGTGAAGTCAATCCACTCGTTGTTCTGCTCAATAAGTTCATCAATTGTGTTAAGTCTCTCATAAACAGTAATGATATCGGCATCCAAATGGACAGCAACATCAAAACCGCCTGCAGGATTATCGATAATGGAAAAATATAAATCATTTCCCCTTGAGCCGCCGTATTTCGCTTTACCTGTTAAATTTCCGGCTGTACCGGAGGCTTTCGTGCCTTCTCGGGTAATGTAAACAATAACCTTCGAAGCGTTTTTAAAAGCCTCGCGAATAAGCAGCGAAGACGGGTTCAAATCATAAACGCTATACCCAAGCTTTGCCATAGCTGCGTCGGGTGACGCACACGTTAATAAAATAAACTCTTTTCCGGGTCCGTAGCTGTGATTTATTAGAGGAAGCAGCACGGTACCCCTCTCGGATATGCCGATAATATCTTGTCGGGTACTTTCAAAGTTAATATAAGTACCCGGACGAATTTTGCCGGCAAGCTTATCAAAAGTTCCTCCCGCCATACTTATTCACCTACCTTTGCGTTTTCGGGAACTACCCGCTTGTTTTGCCACTCTTTGATATGACCGCGCATTTCTTCAACCGAATACTCTCCTTCGAGTCCGTATGTTGCGCCGTCAAATGTACTTGATGTGATGCCAAAGATGCTCAGGCAATCTCTGCGTAACCGCTCAATAGTAAACTTTGGAGGCGTCGCATTTTCTAAAGTGTTTTCCGAAGTATCCGTCTTTTTTTGTGCCATTATTATCCTCCTATCTGCCGTATGGCCGCTTCATAAGCACTGCGGCGGTAAATGTTCAAATCATAGACCATCATTTTTTGAACTTCCAGATTGTCATATGGGCGAGGGCTGTTCCATGACAATTCAAGCTGTGCCACACCGGATGTGCCATCAATTTTTTTAAGTGATGGGTCTTTAATGCGAAAGCCGCGCCCTGCGTATCCTCCGTCTTGGTTGATTAAGGGTATAAGATTTCTTCCGCTCTGCAGTGCTGTTAATACCGTTAAACCAAGCCCGTATGCCAATGACGTTTCACTGTGGAAGAACTTGATAAACCAAGTGTAGCAAAGTGCATATGTTGATAAAGTATCACCCTGAGACGTTATGTCGGGTACGGGAAAATAAACGGAAGGAACAACAAAGCTCTCAGGTATTTCATTGTAATAAGGGGATGGATTCCCCGCTTTTACAAGAATGTACCGTATTAAGCTTGCTATTTCCTGCTCAAGCATAGAACCACCTCACAAGTCAGAAGCACACAGAAAGCGTGCTTCTTTAGTTATAATCACTGAAATATTTGTCAATCCATTCTTGCAGCTTTTTTTCAAGAGAAGCTTCAAATATACGCTCAAATAGACGTATAGCACTTTCCCAATAATGCTTACCCTCTACCCATTTCTGCTTTAGTACCATTCCGGTCTTTGCTCCCGGCTCATAAATAAAGCGGTCTCCATCCCATCTCCCGGGTACGAAGCGCAGTTCGACGCCTTTTGGATTCATCCAATGTCCGTCATTTACAAACGATGAGTATTCCACGTTTGTGCCGACTTCTAAAGTCAATCCTGACTCGTCTAATTCCCATACATTGCGCTCGCCACCCTTATGAAAACTAGCCAGCAACAAGCGTGTATCTGTAACATCAAGCCTGATTATCTCATCTTCAACAATTCTTAGAAAATCAAAACCCAAAGCCTCAAGAAACAGCTCTAATTCCTTTTTGAAATCTCCGCTTGCGGCTTGTTGGAGTTTTAGGAAAAAGGCTTTGAATTTATTAAAATCATACTGTACATAATGGTTAGCCACTACAAAGCCTCCTGACGCGCTGAACGATGCAGCATTACAGTAATATGATGGCCTCTTATTTGTTTTGGAATTTCTGCCGTATATTCATATCCCGTGTCGCAATCAACTATTTTATCGTTAAGCCGCACATCAGTTCCTATTGGGAGAACGAGCTTTATCTTTGCTTCATATTTCGCTTGCGGTTCAGACTGCACTATGGTTGCCGTTCCGCTTTTCACGCTAAAATGACACGGAACCCTTTTTTTATCAGAATTTTCCCGGTATGAAAAAAACGGCGAGGGGGTAGGTTGTATCCGGGAGACTTTTCCGTCTTTTGGATATGATAAATATCGCACGTATGGTTGAGCATTTCATTGAAACTCATAACCAGCCCCCTTTATAATCTGCGTAATTTCATAGTCACGCCGTTCCGTGAAGCTTCTATGATAAATTCATCAAGAAGCGGTGCGAGGTCAAGGTTGGCAAGCTTTTTGGCGGTATCCGCGAGCGTGTATGAATAATCATCAAATGTTTCGCTCTTGTAATTCCCTTTGTCTTCCACAGCGGCGCCGGCATACATTTCCGCGATAAGTATAACAGCCGTTATAACCGATTCCGGTACAGCCGAATATTTTTGCATATCCTCAAATTTGTTTTTTGTATAACTGATTACATACATTTCAGCACGGGATATGTCCGTCTTCAACTTTGCATCGCTGCGCTTTTTGACTTTAGGATTATCCGTATACTCCTTGACGTTTTTAGGAGTTACCCACGGCCGCGTTGCCATAAGCTCACCTTCTCTCGAATAGCCCTGTTTTTATAAGCCTTTCCGCTGTCTCCTGTTTTACAGGAATAGGAACATCTTTCTCATATACAGCACCGTGAGACCTGAATGTCGCGGCCTTTTTTAAGACCACTGTGCATAGTGCGCTATGTTCGTCCTCAGTGCTCATATTTTGACCGTCAGCGTCCGTTTCCGTGTGGTTAGTATATTTACTATCACTATTATTTTCCGAAGCGTTAACGGCAGTTCCGCCAATCTCCGAAGAAGCTCCGTTTTCATTCTCGCCCTGTTGCGCAGCAAGTGGAGCCATACCGGTCTGATATATCTCCGAGCTTTCTTTTAAATCATCAAGGGCGGTAGTGTTTTCACTATCCGCCCCAACGTTCGTTCCGTTCCCCGCTACAACAATATGCCCGGATTCAACTTTTTTATTTGCCATAATGCAACCCTCCAAAATTAAAAATCGGCAGCGATAACCAAGGCGTCTGGGTTGACAATCTCCATGTCAAAGTCGGCCATCAGCGTGTATTCGTGCCGTGTCTTTCTGGCTACTACGTCATGATAAGATTCCATACTGTTCCCGAAAATCCCGTATGCCAGATTTTCAAACGGCGTTGCAATAAGGACATTGTCGGGCATGAAGCCGACAGGGAAAATTTCGTGGCCGTCGTATGTGACATGCTTTCCCTCAAGTATCATTGAATCGCCAAGCGCCGTATTGCGGGATTGTAGCTGCCGCTTATATGCGCGGTTTACGCCGTGAGAACAGAAAATTGTAATCAGGTTTTTGTTTTCCTCCTGATAAAGCTGGTAATACTTGTTCGGCATTGCGGCCAGCAAGGAGGGGAAAACCTCGTTGAGAAAATCTGTGCTGCCGTCAATGTCATACTTATGTGTAGCCCCATCATTAAGAGCAAGCTTCATCCAACCGTCGTTTAGTGAAAGGAACGGGTCGGAAGAAGCCTCGTCGCCGTTAAAAGCCAAATCTACGGAGTCATTGGCAAATTGCCGGGCGAAGAGTTGCGCCAGCGTCGAGTTTATGTTTGGACCTTCAAGGTTTTCCTTCATAAACTGAAAAGTAATATCATAAGGCATTATTACGCCGGTAGCGGTCAATTTTCGGCGTTTAATCGTTGCGGTTCCTGTAGGCGGATTATTGTCGTTCTCAACCTGAGTGCGCATAGCACGGCGGTTTACGTCGATAGAATCCAAATAGCGGATTGTGGATAGCATATTGATTATTCCGACTTTTTTCAAGAACCCGGAATAATCCTTCATGAAGGTCATAAATTGTTTGGCTTGTTCGGGATTCATCCTGCCTCCGGTGCCAAGTGCAGCCGTATCAACGGCCGCTTTTGAAATTAAGGTTCTGTTATCCATTGATATTTTCCTCCTTTACGATTGAGTGAAAAAGCCGGCAAATACATCATTCGACTTTTCAACTGTTTGCGGCTCGCCATTAAGATTACTCGGCAAAGCCCGGGCTTTGAGTATAGGCGCGATTGCTTTTTCTACACTGTCTCTAATCATTTTCTGAATGGCTTCCGCCGTGAGGGCTGATTCAGCCTGTTCATCTGCTCCCGCTTCTGCTCCGTTCGCAGATGAAGCGGTACTGGCTTCAAAAGCCTTTTTAATTGACTCGTCTATCATCTTTTGTACGCTTTCTTCGGTAAACTGTTTATTTTCCGTAGCGCCATCAGCGGGCACGCTTTGCGCCGCTACCGCTTTTGTTATAGCGTCGTCAATCATTTGTTTAATTATTGCTTCGGTCATACTTGAATCCTCCTTTTCGATTTCATCATCGCTTGCCATTTCCTCAAATTCCCCACGTAACTCCGTGAGAATTTGATATGCGTCGTCAAGCCTTTTCTTGTTTGCGCTGGATATTTTCTTTCCTGATTTATTAACGGGCAAAAACTCCAATTTACCAGTCGATTTACCTGTAAAAAATTCTTTTATGGCAGAAAAAAATCCACTGATTTCTTTATCATCAGTGGATTTTTCAACGACCGGTAGTGTCAAATTTGCACGATTCACCTTTTCGCCTGTACCTCCCATAGAATAAGCGTTCAGTTCACCTTTTTTTATCTGCTCCCAAATCATGTCATCACCAATATAGGTAGTCATTACCCACGTACCTTTTTTAACAACAACGCCATCAATTTCATGATTTGACTTTGCGACATAGGACTCTACTACTTGGACATTTTCAGCTTGAAAAGAGTGGTTTTTGTCCACATTGCGATAATTGGCAAGGAATTGATGCGCCGCTTTCTCAATAGCTGTGGCGGACATAAATTCGCCCTGACTATCGATTGTATTTGGTTCATAGACGATACCTGTTACCAGTCTTTTTTCATCATCTACCTTAATGACCGGACATTCTCGCAATAAATCGGGTTCTGCATCACTGGACTTGATAATAAGAAATTCACGACCATTAGCTCCTTTACCTACTAGAGAAACATGAGTAATATTCGCATTGATTATTTCGTGTATTGTTTTAGATATCACTTTCACCTCCCCGTTAAAATTTCAAACAAAAAACCCGCCATATAGCGGGTCTGGTTTGCATAAGCAGTTTCTTTTTCTTTTAGGATAAAATGAGCTGGTCTATGCCTATAAAATATTGGGATTCCCTTATTTGATGATGTATCACCATTTGGGAAGGTTTATTGGAATGAACAGCATTGCTGCTTTGCATCATTTGTTCTAAAAGTTCAATGTAATCCTTGCTTTGCTCTATACATTGTCTGAGTATATTTATCATCTGCATTTTTAATTCACGGCTTACCATTCCTCTTGAACGTGTAATACTCTCAATATACTTCACCACTTCTCCGTGCATATGCTCAAAATCTTTGTTAAATTGTTCTAACTTTTGAATATATTGAGGTTCTAAATTAGGTGTAACCACTGGTATCATAGTTGTATGCTCAGCCTCTTGATGTTTCCAAAATTCCGCTTCGTCTAACGCCCGTAATATGTTCTGTTCACCATAATAATACTGCATAATCAACTCATAGAGTGCTGTAAATCACTCTATATCCTCCCTTAATATTATGGTGTATTATATGATTAATTTTGGAGGCGAATGTTAATAGTTTGCAGTTGAAAATATAATGGAAAACATTTAAAAGGCTAAAATACGTAAGCCCAGGTTATTCAATACCCGCTTTTGCCCTGTTTTTAGCGTCGAGTTCCTTTTCCCATTCCCCATCGTCATCGGCAATGGCCTCTGCTTGTAATCGTTGACGTTCTTCAAGTGGCAGTCCGAGAATTTCTTCCGATACAATCGGCTCCTCGATACAGTGGCAGCTTACAGCCTCGCCGGCAGGAAGTATGCTGTCGCGTGGATACATAGGATAATATGTTATTCCATCAGCACCTTTGAGTACAAACGGCTCATTTTTTGGCACTCTTTTTCCATCCATTTCAACGTGATTGGGACGCGGCTCGTTCCTATGTGACCCTGTATGCCGCCACATTTTTTTCTCGACAGCCGGGCTTTGCACAAACGACTCATGCTGTGCGACAGAGTGAGCTCGTAGCATTTCTGTAATGGAAACACGGCGGGCTTTGTAGTATTCAGAATCCCGAGCCTTTTTAGAATCTTCTTGCCAGCGTTCTTCCGATTCCGAGCGAATCCCGCTATCTAGGATAACCTGAGTAAACTCTGCCACGCTTTGCCCTTTTTCAAGGCTTATTGAAAGCATATTTTCTATTTCATTATGGGAGTTAAGTTGCATTATATCTCCAAGCTCATTACTCCAACTTTTCACCCACGAAGTAGTCCGTTTTGTTATCGAATCAACGACAATCTCAGGGTCGATTTTAGCGGTATAATGCGAAACAAGTTCTGGCATACAGGACGTAAATTCATCGAAGAAAACACGGCTCAGGTTATCGCTCAATTCGTCATCCAGCTTCATCTTCGGCCAAATCTCATCCGCAAAGACCTTGAGGTTGTCAGTTGCGTCCAGTGCTTCTTTCACATATGCAGTTTCTTTTTTCAAAGACTGAGCGATACGTTCTTCCAGTCTTGATATTTCCTTAACCGTATCTGTCGCATCAATGAATCCGGCAGCATCGAGTGCATCGGCGAGGTCGTCGTCAGCTTTTTCTATATAAGCATCTATTGCCTTTAGGAGAGCTTTATAGTCGCGGTTCACGATTCCGCCTCCTTCTGGATATCAAGTAAGAGTGAACGAACTTCTTTCATAACCGCAACAATAGCATTATCATTCGCTGTATCCGCTTTCTGAATTTGTGCCTCGAGCTGCGCTGAAATATTTGGATATTGCTGCGGTTGGGAGCGTGAGAAGGCAAGGGGAATATCGCCCCAACTTTCAGCATAATCCGTGGAGATTTCCCCCATAACTTTGTAAGTTATCTCTTTAGCTTTATTTGGAGTAAGCCCTCCCGCACGTTCTGTTATATTTAAAATTTTTGACAAATCATCTACGTTTGTAATATCGGGTTCAAGGAAATACGCTTCGACATGGCGAAAATGATAGCCATTTAGCAACTTGTTATTTATCGTCCATGCGATAGAGCGTCTTTCCGGTTGGAATACTTGTTTTTCTGTAACCTCCATAGCTGTTTGCGCTGTGGCGCGGTTGAAGTCAGTTGTGTATCCTACATAAAGGTCGGGGAGCTGAAAAGCGGATTGTACCTTTCGTCTGCAATTATCGAGATAATCCTGAAACAATTCGTCCTTTTGCAATATTTGAGCTAGTGGAACAACTTGAATTTCAGGCTGTTTATCTGCTTCAAGATCGGTTTTACTGTCCGCGCTTTCTGCTTCAAGAATAACAAAGGAGTGCTGCCCTTTTTCACCCTTTATATCATCCATATACCCCTGCAGCTTTTTAAAACTATCGTCTGTAAGTGTTCCACCCTTAATCAGTATAAGCAGAGGCGTGTGCCGCCCTTCGTCAAAATAACGGTTGTTTAAGGACTCGGCTTTCCGGCTTCCGTCGATACCGAGTATCTGTCCTATCCATCGTATTTCCCCGTATACTTCAGTTCCTATAGAAAATTCAAGGATTTCGTTAGCTTGATGTTCGAGAGCCAAGCTTTCGCCGTCTTTCAAATATGCTCCCGTTCTTCTATCCATAATACGCGGGTCGCCTATTTCCTTAAAGTAAACCGTTTGCTGCCCGACTGTCTGTTTATATTTGCACAGCTTTTTAGGGCGTTTTTCGGTTCGGTCTTTGAATTGGTATTCAATTTCAATAAACGGGTCAAGCGGAATCGTTTTTCGGATGCTGTTCGTGTCCTTAATAAATTCAATTCCAACAACTTCACCCGATGTATTTCGGATTACCTCTAAAAAAGAAATACCGTAAATCTCACGGGCGTCAATAATAGCCTCGAAAACTTCTTTAGTGTCCATATCCATGTTCAGCAGGTCGATTATTTCTTTTGCCCGTTCAAATTCTGCGAGTGCCTCTTTGTTACTGTCGTTGCACTCGCCTTTGTACCGTATCCCTATACCAAAACCGGCAATGTTATTCTTATAAGCTCTTATACATTGTGGAAGTATGGACGAATGCAAGACATAGTTTTTTAGCCCGCGCATAGAAAACGGCGGCTCCAACCAATCGGAGAGTGCCGTTTCATCTTTGCCCGATAATTGCACAGGTGTCTCGGCTTTATTGATTGACGCTGCGCAAGGCACTGAGGCTGATGCCGAAATTACATGAACTGCCACTCCGGGAAGCGGCTTTTTGTCGCTCAATTCTTATCTCTCCTATCGTTTTTTATTGTAACAGGTAAACACAACAGCAATACGCAATCAGCTTCATCGGGGGATGGCAAATTACGAGCTTTCATTGCTTTTTTGCTCTCCACGACTAATTTGTTGCGTTCGTTTATTGTGTACTTCCGGGAGGATAATTGCCCTATAAGGTCATTATCGTTCGGAAGTATCAGTTCAACAGCTTTTGGATTTCCGTCTTCATCTTCGCTTGACAGCAATTGCTTAACCATTGCCATCATGTAGGTCGTGCTGTCATGGTAATAACGATGCTTGATAGGAATACCGAACGCTATAGGAAATATTTCCATCCACCAATATTTGATTGGGTCGCTTTGCTTTATTTGGCGAAGCCGGTCAACTACACCGCCGCCAACCCCGCCATCATCAATTTTTATAGGTATTTTCCCTGTAAACTTATATTTGTCTCGGAGTTTCTCGCCAAGTAAAACAATATCAGCTGCGGTTCGCATGGTCTCCTGTCCGCGTATCTTTTTATGATACTCCACTTTTTCATTGACCTTAAACCCTATAACCGTTTTGTCGTCGCCAAAACGAGCAACATCACAACCGATATGTATATTCTCGACAGCGGTTTCTTTAGGTTCAGTGTGTTTAACGGAGGCTTCCAACAATGTCAGCGGAATAAAGACATCGTCTTCTTGAAGCGGAAAATCACCGTATACCCTGACGCGTACGAAGTTGCTATCTTTCCCATATTTTCTAATATTGGCTTCGATGGCTTCCTTGTTTGTGCGGGGGCTGTCTAACGAATTTATCTTATGGCAGCAATACATATGTCTGTCTTTTGTGTGGCTGTCAAAAAAAGTCCCCGATGTTTTTGTGGGATTGCCACACATGAGCAATTTATTATTCGGACCCGATAGAGTTCCGAGTACGGCTTCCAAAATAGGTTCTGCAACACCGCTGGCCTCGTCAACAATGAATAACATATTTTCCTCATGGAACCCCTGTATATTCTCCGGTTTCGTGGCAGTCCGCGCAACAGCAAACCAGCGTTTTTCCATACCAACCATATAAATATAGGTTTTCGTCCATTTAAGGATAACGGATAAAAGAGGGCTGCGTGCCTGCCATTTGGCAACCTCAGACCACAATACATCATGAAGCTGCTGCCTTGTTGGGGCTGTGGCAACCACGCGGGAAAAAGGAAAACAGCATAAAAACCAAAGGAGTAGGGCGGCTTCTAAGCCGGTCTTTCCGACACCTTGACCGCTCCGTACTGTTATTCTTCGGTTATTCGCAACATCACCGGCAACTTCGCTTTGCCATTCGTCTGGTTCGAAGTTCAATACTTCACGGAAGAATACGACAGGGTCTTTTTGATAAAGCTTTTGACGTTTCCTGAAAAAACTAATTTTATTCATCCTCGCCTTCACCGCCTAGCAATGCTGCAATCCATTCTTCAGCAATAGAATTGCTCTTTGAGCCTTCCTTGCTTTGCCGAATTTTATTAAGCGTTTCAATGCACCGTGTTTTTTGAGATTGGACGCGGGTAAGTTCGGCGTGAGCACGAAGTAATAAATCACTGTTATTAATTGAAGTTGTGTTTACATGGACAGAGCGACCGGGTAAAAGTTTTTCCGCATCAACTTTCGCCTGTTGCCGTTCTTTATATAACTCTTTATCCTCGTCGTTATCAAACTCTCTCTTTTCCTCGGAGCGTTGGACTGAGTATATCAGCATGCCGCGCGTGGATTCGGTAAGCTCTTGTATCTTTTTCATAAGTCGGCGTTCCCGCACAGTCGAAAGTCTTATTTCATCTATCAAATGGCGTTCTTCATCATCGGGCAAATTACCAATTAACTGTTCCTCCTGCTCGTCAAGGAAATCCCAAAGGACTTTAGAATATATGGCGTGCTTCTCGCTGTTTTTGTTACCGTACGGAGCACCGCCGGCATTGCCAATAGCATTCTTATTGTTTGGCGGCGCTCCTCGTTTTGCTCTTGACTCACTTACCTTACCTTTTTTTGGTACGCATACTTCCTTGTCTTGGGGTGCATACTTTTCATCTGAGGTATGCACACTTTTTTGTTTCCAATAACGCTGTTGCCAGGATTTTACGGTGTTGCGGGAAACCTTGTATTTATCCGCAATATCATTTTGTTTTAAACCTTTTTTATAATCTTCATATGCCTGTTCATACAACGGCAGATTGTTATTCACTACATATCACCACCACCCATATACTTGATTTGTGTTGTTTCGCAACAGGGTCAAACATTGGTTAAAAGTTCGGCTGCGCTGTACGGCACATCCTTTTTAACCAGCATTCGAAGAAAATCCTCCTTTGAAAAATCAGACAGCCGGAATATTTCTTCTGGCTTCATTCCGAGCTGCTTTCCTATCTCGTCAATATTCTTTCCTTCGGTCATTAAACGCCTTACTATAGCTTCTAATAAAGAAGTGTTGGTTTGAGCTGTTATTCGTCCCTTTTTATAAGTTTTCAGAGTAAGCAACTATGTCATCTACACTTTGCCCTGCGCTGTACTTTGAGTAAACAATTGCAGAAGGAATGTTTAATTTTTCCGCTAACTCTGACAGGGTAATTACCTCATTCCTAAATTTAACGGACACATTGTTACTCCTATTTCTGGCTTGAGTTTTTGCCGTTGCCCATCGGCAATTATATGGTTCATAATTTCCGTCATTGTCGATGCGGTCAATGGTTAGCCCTTCCTCATATCCGTTAGCCATTGCCCACTCGTAAAATTTCATAAAGTCTAAATACCATTCGTCACATACTGTGATTCCGCGTCCACCGTAATTTGGATAGTGTTCATCTTTTTTGTCTTTTACTCGTCGAATCATGCTTTCATATGAGCTGTGTATTTTAGTCCCATGATAACTGTGCGGTACACTTGCTGGGCGGCGTGTCAGCCCACACTTGTGACATTCTGCAGTTTTTCTTATAACCGACTTCCGGCATTTCTCAGTTTCTGTTCCACATATAGTACACTTGACCTTGAAGTAAGTGTCACCATTTTTATGCATACTGTCAAGAATTTCAAATCGTCCAATAATATTGCCAATTTCACGGCTTTTTCTTAGTTTTTTCAATATTAAAATACTCCTTTCGATTTAGAGCTTCTTGACACAGCAATACGGGCATGATATTATTTATCAAACCCGTTTCGCCGGGTCATGGTCTCAAACATCAACTTTCTTGGTCGGAGGATGATGTATGGGGCCTTTCCTTTTTCAACGCTCTTACAAAATCTAAAACCTTTTTTATTTGTTCCGGCGTAAGGGTTAAAATCTCTTGTTCAAGTTCGCGGATATAGAGAGGTTTATTATTGTTATCAACCATTTTGAACACCTCCATTTTCCGCCTCACTGGATTGTTCCAGAGAACGAATATATGCAAGGACTATCCGTAATTTTTCTACGCTCATTGTTTCAAGTCTGGTGATGATTTCACGCATCAGTTCATCTTTTTTGGTCATGTCGTCGCCCCCTTATGCCACGGAGAAGCGGCGAGCTTCTGTAGTCTTGGTGTACCGAGCGGCGATGTCAGGTAACTCCCTTTTAAGAGCGGTGGTATCAACCCTGCTGCTAGAGTACGCTGTCCATTTAATTTTGTACTCGCCTGTTATAATTTCCTCTGTTTCTCTTGCGGTCATTTCCGCTTTGATTTCATCCTCGATGGCAGTTATTTCGTTTTGAAGTTCCTCGGCCATCATTTTGAGTTCCTTTAATTCCTTCGCTTTTGCGGCTAATTCGATTGTGGACATTGTTCTTTCCTCCTTTTTGTAGAATTTATTTTTTATTATATAGATATTCTACATTATTATGGAGATATTGTCAATACCTTTTAAAGATTTTCTTTATTGTTTTGTAGAAATACTCTTGTGTTATGTATTATCGTATGTTATGATATTTACACATAGATTTGGAGGGTAAAACCATGCCGTTTTCATACGATAAATTATGGAAAATCTTAATAGATAGAAAAATGACCAAAGAACAGTTTAGAGTTCAAATGGAAATGTCGCCAACTACAATTGCTTCTATGGGCAAAGGTGAGGGAATTTCGCCAAAAGTATTAGAACGTATTTGTAGTAGGTTCGAGGTACAGCCCGGTGATATCATGGAGCATATACCTGATGAATCCAAAATATAATCAGACTTATGCCCGAACATTGTTATACTTCGGCCAAACTCTTGTAATTGCTTTTCGGTGTGTATCCTTACGTTTCGTGCCGGACGCTTAACTTCTGAGAGTGGAAGGCGTGTAATATTCATTTCGCCACCCCCTCAAGAAAATTGCGTGCGCTTTCGATATACTCCGCTGCGGCCAGCACTATATTAGAATCTATCTCATATACCTCTCGCCACCCGTTTTCAATCGAGCCAGTCCATTGACGCGCCGGCCATGGATGGGTACCGCACAAATAGCCTTTTTCCCAACTGTATATAGGCGGCAGTGGTAATTTGTGATAGTGAATATATGCTAATATGTTCTCGTGTTTCCAATCAGCTAAGGGGTTATAACGAGTTATTCCTTGCCCGTTCGTGTATATGTTGGAACTGCGTCCTGTATAATTCCCGTCAGCACGGCGGCGTCCAAGAACCATAATATCAAGGCCGTGTTTTTTGTAGTACATCCGTTGCGCCCGGTGTTGAATGATTGCAAACCACTTCGCAGTTGTTGCGCTGTTACTCGGAAATAACATATCGGGGTGCTGTGCCAACCATTTAATGTTTTGCCCGACATTTATAATTTCGCATTTCTTGGGTTTGTTTTCATTAACCCATTCTATAAACGCGGGATATTCGAGATTGCAAATGCCAATCATACAATCAGCAATGCCTGCCCGTTCGCATAAATGTCCGAGAACGATGCTGTCTTTACCTCCGCTCCATGCGTAAGCGGCTTTCTTTCCTTCTGTCATGCGGCAAATGTCTGACATGGCAGTTTGTGCGAGCTTCTCCGTATCTTCAAGTGATACTAACTGCTCTATTTTTGCCATTGTCTCAATCCACAAACTATTTTTTGTATTCTGTTTTTTACCGAGCATAGCGGCACACCTCCAATCTTTTGATTATGAGGGCCGCTGTAGCAGACATCAGGACGGTCGTAAGGCTGCCTATGGTTTTATATAGGGCAATGCCCGAAATGCTCCCATAGGCAAAAACGGGAAGCCCCGCAGCCAATGACGCAAGTATGCCGAAGAATACTCCGTTGGCTGTTAACTTTTTACCAAGCAGCGTTAAGACGGTGGGGAGCAGGGTCGAAGCTCGTAGCGTCCCGTAAAACAAAAAGAGATGCGTCACAGTCAGTCCGGGAATATTCGCAATCAAGATAGCGAGTCCGAGCAGACCGAGCATAGCGGTGAGGGACGTTTTACGATTGCCGCTAAAATCTGTTGTGAGGGATGCAGCAGCGCATAGATTACTGTCAACCGTGGAGAGTAAGCCGGATATAACCATGAACAAGAACGGCACCACGGTCCACGCGGGGAATATGTTCATGATATACTCAAGATTTACCACACCGGTATCTGTGGGTGTAAATCCTGAACCAGCTGCTATGAAGCCAAGCGCAGCCATACACAGGGGAACGACTGCAAACATCGCAGCACCTAGCCCAAACGCTGTACCAATTTTGTTTGACTTGACCGAGAATGCACGTTGCCAAAAGCTCTGATCTCCAAACGGACCGGACAATAATCCGATTGTCGTCGGGAGACCGAACGCAAGGAATAACTCTACGCCTTTCGCATCAAATAGGCTCTTGTACTGCCCGGAGGCAGATGTGAACCCGTTAACCAAATCAGAAATTCCTGTACCGCGATTTATGGCAAACATGGCAAAAGCTACGCTTGCCGCAAGCATGAAAACCATCTGCAGAGCGTCGGTAAGCACAGAGGCTTTTATCCCAGAAAATTGTGAGTAAGAATACGCAATGACAGCAAGAATGACAGTCAACACCCAAAATGGTAAACCGGTGATAATAGCCAACATTTTACTGCCGGCAAGAAGCTGCACGGCGGTTGACAGCACCGCCAAGCTGGATAGCTGAAATTGATATATGCCTTTTACTTTTGATGATTGGTAACGTTCCCCCATGTATGCGGACAGGGTAATGCCTTGTGGCATTTGTGTCCTGATTCGCTTTGCAAAGGGAATAAAAAGTATAAGACACATTACATTAGGTACCAAGAACCAAAAAAGCCCCGGCAAGCCGTTCAGATATGCCCGTTCAGCGGACACGAACAATGCCGGAGCCCATATCCACGTTGCAGCGATACTTAAAGCTGATATAACCGCTCCCATCATACGGTCGCCAACGTGGAAACTTTCGTCAGCGCCGCCGGTCTTTCGCGTGAAAGCTACCGTGACGCCGAGCATGAGAATAGTATACGTGATTAATACAATAATTCCGTTCATTTGGAATCCTCCTTTTTTGTTTCCCGTTCCGGTGTGCCATTGGCGAAATGACAAACGATAAGGGGACGTCATACCAAGGAGTAAGTATGACGCAACAAAACCTCCTTCCCAAAAAAATGCACCATCTCGGCGAAAAGAGATGGTGATGGCGATTCGAGCATTATTTTGGGTTTTAATATCGATGATTATTTCATCGTAATAGAGCATAACACATCATTTGTGCGTGTGTAAAGTGCGTCTTTGTGATAGCCAGTTGTGATGTACTATATTGCGTCCACTCCGTATAAACGAACTGCTAACTGTCTTACAAGCCGACCTCTATTTTTTCTAACGGTGGACGGGTCACAATGTATCTGAGCTGCTATGTCGCCATCGTTTTCTTGCAGGATATACTTGTTAAACACTGTTTTATAGTAAGTATCTTTTTCGATAACTTTCAAGGCATCTTCAACCAGTTTGATTTCGTATTCGTCAGCAGCAATTTGAGCAGTGAGGTCTTGCATCAACGCGTCGACAATATCGTCCTGACTAAGTCGGTTGCCTGATTTGTTGAACCGAACAATACTATTGCTTTTGCCTCTTACTATCCCGCATTCGTACTCTGCAAGACGTTCTTTGTCATAATCAATTTTTTCCTGAAGAATAGGAAACGCACGCAAGCGTCGCTCGGCAGCCTTATAAGCTTCTCCCGATATCATAGTTTGCATACTCCCGGTTTTACGTGCGATGGCATCCAGTGCGGCTTTCGCTCCAGCCTCACCGGCGATTTTAATTATATGCTCTGTCATAACCGCGTTTTTGTCATTACCCATTGATTTGCCGCCCCTCTCGTGGTATACTAATCTTTGGTAGAGGGTCGTTTTTCCACGGAGAAGCGGCTTTTCTTTATTGGCTATTTGATTCGGTAGACATTTCCTTTCCAATCCATCCACACCGGCAACGCAATGGGCCATACCCGCCATTTCCGCATGAAAAGCTACACTCAGGGCAAATTCCATCCAAAAACATAATTAGCTCACCTTCCCGCATTTCTCGTTGAGGCGCCGTTTTATCTTGACTGGATTCATCAATAATGAACCTTTGTCCGCAGAACACGCACTGTTCATAGTTGTACGGCATTTCACCGCAGCGCGGGCAGACCGGCTCACCGTTCGGGATAATGCGGTCTGCCATGCCGTCGAAAGAGTCTTTCCATTCCAACGGAATCGGTTTTCGTAGGCTTCCAATCGGAACGCGGACGTTTTTGCGGTACCAATCTGTGACGCTTTGTTTAAAATGCCACTGCCACCATGTTTTGAGGTTTTGCTTCCAACGGTATTCATGGTACTCACACGCAGGATGCTCTGGATGGATTGCATTATCGTCCGGGCAATTTACACCAAGAGCGTGAAGCTTAACGCCAGGTCGCGGCTTGTGGAAATATTCAGCGAAGCCGTAATGATAAACGGGCTTTAGCCCCTTTGATTCCGCATCACGCCAGTCTTCGCAGTAACGAAAACAAGATTCACACTTCTTCATACTTCGCTCCTTATCAACAACCTTATTTATTTACTCGTTGTCATTGCAAATCAAGTAACGACATTTGAGAGTTGTCGTTACTCTTAGATATAGAGGTCTTTTTTGTTTTTCGTTGTCCGCCATGCTCAAGCTCTCCTTTTGGAAAATCAGCTTTGCAATGGTCGCAGCGATATGCGCGGCTAAATTCCATACTCATTCTAGTATCAGTGAAAAGCCCTTTCCCGTATCTCTTACAACCACCGACTAGCCACGGACACCATTTATCGAAGCTTGGATTACAATGCTTGCCGCCGGGTATGCCGTTTCTATTTATCCCTGTTTCAGGCATATAGCCTTGGGCGTGCTTATACCAAAAAAGTTCTTTGTATTCTTTCCATAATTCATTTTTTGCAGTTTCGTAGTCTGCTCCTGTTTTAAGTCCCATAAAATTGTCTATCTTTTGGAAATAAAAATCATTAAAGCCAAACGACATATGCACAGCCCCTTTCGCACTTTAGCCAAACAGTGTACAACCCTGCTCCTTAAAATCTTCTATTTTTTCTATCAATTCTTCTACAGGCATATCCAAATATTCGCTCATGCAGTCTATACATAGAAATTTTTTGATTGACCGACCTAAAAGCTTTTTATTTAGTGCGATATGGTCTTTATCAGTTATTTGTGTTTCGCATTCAATACAATTCACGGTCCTATTCCTTTCCGTTTACAAAATCCTGACGCCTTGTGCATATAGCGCAGGCTCGACTCATGCATGAGCTACAAAAAGATTGCGTCTTAATGGCTTCATTGGCGAACACATATTGTCTATATAACTCTTTGTTCCATAGCCAGCGTGCCGCTTCCGGTATGATATGAAAAATACGGGAATAATCGGCACCAGCAAAATATATATCCATTCCACGCTTAATATTGCCCTCCGTTATGGAATCTCGATATTCCCTTACATTTATGTTCGAAGTGAGATTTGCAATATCACGCATAAGCCCTAGACGCTCTCTAAAGGACGGCTCATACCTTCCTGATGCACACAGCCGATAATACATATTGGTTAATCTTGCATAATCAGCCTGCCCTTGTTCTTCATAATGGTATTCAATAAAGTAATAAATGTGGTGAAATTCGTTTATCCTTTTGCATGCGTCAATAATTGCACTCGACATAAAATATCTGTCATTCTGCCCTCCGAATATGCAGTTAGTGTTGTTGACAAATATGTCAATGAACGGTGCTTTTTGAAAGAAATACTCATGTCGTCCTCGCATCGTTAGATATCGAGATTTCCTTGCTTTTTCCGATTGCGCCTCTTTAATCGCAAACGATAACCTATTTAGGTATGTGTCTTTCCCCGCGATATATGTCATGTGTGCCGAATCTTCAAACATCAAGCCTGTGCAGTCCACTAATGCGCGTCCGAGAGCGAAAGACTCTATGTTATTAAAGTCAAACCCGAACGGCGGTCGCATTGCCGTTTCAACAATATCAAGTACCGTAAAAAATTGATTATCAATCAATTGCTTTTTCATTTCGGAGCTTAATCTTTCCGCAATGTCGTGTGCCGTCCTATTTTGAAACAAACTGATTTGCTGTTCGCCGTCCAGGTTCAGTGCGGCTGCTTTAATGTTTGGTTTTTCCGCACCGATACCTATGGCGAGTAAATGACTGTATGCAACGGTCTTGTATGCGTAGCTGGTTTCTCTGTATAAATAATCGCAATTCAGAGGGAATGCAACCTCTACCAGTTTTTCGAGTTCATTTACCTTGTAAGAACGCCCATTGTGATAAAATAACGCTTCGCCGCTTTCCAATAATTCAATAGCGTTTTCTGTTAGCATCGAAGTAAAAACACTTGAATATGCTTCGCTTAATTCCTTGTTGGAACGCTTGGTTATATTTGAGAGATATAGCAGCCATTCAAGTATTTCTGTGTTTTTTGCATAAATCTTAGTTAAATCTACAACCGCCGTATAAGAAATACCGCTTAGTTTGGCGGACTTATTTATGTATCTACTGTTGTTCGGCAGAGTGCAAACAAGCGGTATTTTATTGGGTGTGCATTTTTTCGCTAAGTTATTACTGTTTGCAACAGCCGCCTTTGAGGACGAGTATCGTATGGTAAAGCGTTTTGAGTTAGGTATGATGGCGGTTATATCAAATAGGTTGACAATGTTCTTGTGGTTAAATGTAAAATCTGCCATGTTTAATTCATTAATACCGATAATGTATCCACCTTGCCCGATATGATAACAGTCGCTGTGAGCTTTCGTTAATAGCTTGTATGTATCGGGTAAATATTCGTTTAATAGTTCGTTATCAAACATGGCCTCATCCTTCCTCTGCCGACTGCAGTGCCTGTGGCTCTGTCGGCTGCCTGCTGTGCCATAGCGACGATTTATTTCGCTTCCCTATGTTTTACCTTGTTGTTTCCGCAGGCATATATAATGCTTGCTACGGCTTGCATACGGCCATTTGTACTCCTACTATTTCCTTAATTTCATCAATCGAACAACAATTAAGTTCAGCCAGTATTTTTATTTGCTTCTTCTTGTTCTCGCTATTACGATAAAGCGATTTTATTTCTTCGTCCGAGTAACGCCAATTCGGTACGTTTTTCTTTGTTGATTCCATGCAGGGTTCCACCTTTCGCCTCCTATAAATTCTCTATTGCTGTCCGAATTTTTCCGAGAGTTGTGGTGCCTATTGGTGCGGCGACTTTTAAGGCGATGCCTTTACCCATGTAAACAGAACACTCGTCGCATATATAGCAAAACTCGACGGCTTCACCGGGTGTTTTATGCATCCGTTCCTCATTGTTGGCACAGGTTGAGCAGATGCAGGGATACCCGTTACGATACATGGCATAACCCTCAATCTAAAAACAGCAGAGTTCCGTTCCGTCCGATGGCAATTCGGTACTGTTCCAGCTCATCCGATTTGACATACAGACGCCCAAAAATACTCTTCATTGAACGCCATGTTTGCCAAGGTATTCTATAGTATCCGCGTTGTTCAAAAGCAGCCAGAACGAAGCAACAAGCTCCCAGGGCTGCGAATTCGTCAAGCTTGTCGCTTTGCTCCTGCGACACGCGGCTTTTTTCCATTTTTTCGGCTGCTGTGAATTTTGCCTCGAACATGATAGCCTGACCGCCTTTCAATGTGCCTTTGTAGTCAGGCTGCGCTTTTTTCTCATAATGAGCGATAAACTTTCCTTTATCGAGGGCTTTAATAGGACGCATAGGCTCCGGTGTCTTGTCGATGGACGCAATACCTTTTTTAGCGTAATATGTACAAGCGTCGTCAATTTCGTCCTCAAACCGTTTCCCCTTCGCCTGGCTTACCATCCCTTGATACTGCCGGTGTGGATTCTTTTTCGCCTGTATAGGCGGTCTGTATGTTTTCATAGCCTAATCTCCCTCAAAAATCAGCGTTTCTTCCCTCTTTAAAAGTAATGTCATATGACGTCGGTTCTGGTTCTTTTGTAGCAACCGCTACCGACTGCTGTGGGGGTGTTTCTTTTTGTTCAGGTGTTGCAGTATTCATGAGGGCTTCTGTGTCGCGCAGAGCCATTTGACGCGTTTTCAGCCCTTTGTATTACTTTCAAACGCCCGAATTGATGGTTAATCAAATTTTCAACCTTAGCCATGTTTTAATCCCTCGTTCAATCGGAAATCATCCCAAACCATTGATATTACGGACGAACTCCCTTTGAGTCGGCTCATCATCGCACCCATATTGGTGCTTTCGCCGCCTTTGGGCGTAAGTCGGTTAATCAATGACTTGTCGTTATAATTCGTTGTTATGATAGTGGGTTTCATAGCCTCATAGCGGTCGTTTAATATTGCGTACAAGGTTGCCATTGTCCACTCTGTACACATTTCTTTGCCGAGGTCGTCAATTATCAGTAAGTCAGCGTCTTTATAAGCTTTTAAAATTTGCTTTTCGGTGAATTTGTTATAGCCGTTTTCGGCTGACCCCTTGCTGCTGTCAAATGTGTGTTTAATATCGCTCAGCATATCGATAGACGTCTTGCAAATACACGTAACGCCTTCTTGCATAAGCTGCAAAGCTATTGCCACTGCCAGATGCGTTTTCCCTGTTCCGTATGTACCCTCAAAGTAAATACCCTCTCCGGTTTCTGCGTATTTCGGAAAATTATCTGCGTATTCTTTTGCGGTTTGATAAGCCCGGCGATTAACATCATCAACTTGAAACTTCTCGAACGTCCGGCTTTGAAAACGCTTTTTTATTCCGCTGTTGCCTACTAAGCGGTTTATGCGTTCCTGCCTTAACCGGCTCTTTTCGGCTTCTTTTGTGGCAATCCTCTGACGCTCTGCGTTAGCGTCATATTCCTGCCAATAGTGTATAGCCTTTTGACAATCGCAGCGTTGCGGCATTGTGTGCCAAATAACGATGTGGTTGTGAATGCAAACACCGAGGTAGTGAAGCATTTTTCCACAATATTTGCATTTTTCAGATTGGGGCGGTTTTTTTCGCCACGGGATACCGGCTGCTTTAGCTTCGTCTGGCGTGTATTCGGCTTTAATTGCCTTTGTTTCGGAATCCAGTGCTTGGGGTAAACGATTGCCCGTCGACGCCCCCAATATGTTGCCGATGCTCTCCACCTGTGTCCCCCCCTTCGTCGAACAAGTCTTTCCAACCCTTGGAATTTAGCCAAGAACTGGGAAAAGGTGTGTATCTAACTTCCCGGAATCGGTGGTCGTACTTTTTGGCTCGTTCTATGCCGACCAAAATTTCTTGAAGCATACCATCGTCAGGGTTGATTTTTGCAAACGTCGCCTCAGCCTGCCCGGGTGATTTTTTATTCGGGTAGGCTTGCCAAAATATTTCAAATCTGTTCTGCTGTTCCATTGAGAACACTCCTGTTTTCTTACGTTCACGAGGTTTGCGGGTCAAGGAGGGATTACCCTGTTTGGGTTCATCGTTGGCCTTTTCAACCAGTAGGCTCTTACCGTCATTATCCTCGTATAGAGTGCTATTCTCACAATCATCTAAATCTGTACCTGTATTTTTAATTTCATTTTCATTTTCATTTTCCATATGCTGTTGCATATGCTTTCCATATGTGCGAGAATTGCCATCTGATTTTTTTTTGTCTTTTGCTTTAGAAGCGTTGGCACGCCTGCTTTCAGTGTAATTTGCTCTTTTCGCTATCTCGGTTTCAAGGCGTTGATTATAATACAAGCCATCTTTATCTCTGACAAATTTAGTGAAAATATCCTCGTCATACGCCTTACATATGGAAAGCATATGCTTTTCTTGCATATGGCCATTTTGATGTTGATAACATAGTAGTCTAATGTACTTACCAACCTGTTCATCTGTAAAAAGCATGGTGCCGGTCAAAAAATCAGATGAATAAAATAAGAATGCGGGATCTTTGCCCATAAGCACCACCGCCTTTCAAGATTATGAGAGTTTAGACGCATTATAGTTCAAGCATATCGGCCTGAGATTTTCCAACGTATTAAGTCGTTCAATTGGGTAATTGCGATATACGCAGCTAAATATTGAAACAACATGGTCTATTTGAAGTTTTTCAGTCGAACCGCATATATAGCAATGCTGTCCATACATCGTGAATATGATTTCGCGTAAATCTTTGCGCTTTATAAAAGCATGGGATGAATTGCTTAAAGCCGTATATTGAATGTGCTTGTCTGCTGAACCAAGTTTGCTTTCTGTATGAAATTGTGGTTTCCAAAATGGAAAGTCATTTTTGTTTAGTGGCTGACGTGCCAAATCATCACCTACCAATCGGTTAAAAAATATTAAATGGTAAATCGTCCTCTTCCGGGTAGGGTTCTTCGATAAAGCCAGTATGTGCAAGCTGCTCACCCAGCGGCAGGTATGTACTTGAAGCAGCAGCAGTTTCCCCGATGTAATTTATCCATTGGCAATTCAAGTCTTTGTATGTCTTACCGTTGAACTCCCGCGTCTCGATGATGCCGATAGCACAGACCGAATCACCCTTTTTAATGCCCCGGGCATAGGCTGACAGCTTTTTCCCGAACGCCTTACAGTTTGCATAAGCACCTTCCTCTTTCGTGTTGCCGACAGCCAGAGAAAATGATGTGAGCGGGGTATTCTTTTCCCCAATCGTTTTGAATTCTGCGTCTTTAGTCGCAAATCCCGCGACCAGTGCGCAATTGCCTGCTATTTTTACCTGCATATAATCAACCACCTTTCGCTCTTCCGAGTCTCAAATGCTTTGTCAAAAATTCATCCAACGTGATACCGTACACATGATTGAGCTTGCAGAAATCGGCTTTACTGTGAGCCTCGCTGTGATGGCGGCGACACAGAGCCATTGCCTTATATCCGACATGGCATATTTCCTTTCGATTGCCGCCCATGCCGATAGCGTCTACATGATGCACCTCCGCTTTTTTGCCACAGATACAACATTTTTTGTGATATAGGCATAGATACAAATACCGTCCGGTATCCTGTGCCTTATCGAGCAGGGAGTCCTCACAGGGAACTCCCCACTCAAGGCAAAATTCCACTAAGAAATCTATAAATTCTCGCGCAGTGGACAAATCCACATCTGACAGGGAGAATTCGGGATAGCCGGTTCGTCCGATAAAGGCATACTTCATAACACCCTTAATCTGGTCCGCTTCATAGCCGGTATAAAGGCTGATATCTTTCATGAGTGCATATGCCTTTTTGCGTTGGTCAGCGTTGATTGTGCGGCTGTCTATCAGCCGTATTTCAACTTCTTTCGGGTTCTGCTGTTCCATAAGGTATGTATCATTGAAAGGTGCTTGAATTGTCAGTATTTTGCCGTCCCAACTCTTTATTTTCCCTGTCAACATAATTAACTCCTCGCCTTCCAGTGTTCCTTATAAAGCTCGAACAAACCAGCATTTTGAAGATACTCGATAAAATTTTGTATAATATCCTGCACCGGCTTGCATTCCTTGCGGGTATATGATTCACGCCATACTCTGTTTCCGTTTGAAACGAGATAGATAAAGCGTTCCGCTTCGGGTACCAGCTCCATGTAGGTAGGGTGTTGGGGGTTATTGTAAAATTTCCCCACTTCATATTTGCTATTAAACTTGATGTCGCTGATTACTCCTGCCTTCAAGCAATCCAACCGGCCGTAGAGTAGGAATGTCAGTCCGGACACCTCAATCTCTTTTGTAGCCACAACTTGGAATTGAGCACCCATAACGTCTTGGGCGATTTCATTTGCCGCCTCATACCATTTGTGGCCTACGGGGGTAGCACCCCCGCAGATTGATACCACAAGGTTTTCAAAGTCTATGCCGTTCTGCATGGCTTCGTTGGTTGGGATTGGCTCTCGCCGCAAAGTGGCAAGAAAGTCCTCGTAAGCTGCCTGTTGATAGTCCTCTGCGGTTTTCTCCGAAGTATCATACACATACTTCTCAAAGTCCGACCACATATAGAGCCATGAGTTCAACAAGCTATAGGTCATTAAGAAGCACATTTCATGTATACCCCCAATTTTTTGTCAAATGTGTACCCTAAAGCCTTGATTTTTGCGGCAAATAGGGTATCACTTTCTTTCTTGGATGTGAGTGCATGATTTAGAGATTTCATTGACTCAATCGCTGCTGTAGCTTCTTCGGGCGTGGATATTCCCTCAACGATTTCACGGGCTTCGTTCATAACCGCTTCGTAACTGTTGCGAATAGCCGAGACTTCCTTTTCCTCATGTGCAATATTGTCATTAACAAGCCGGAACAATTTAGTAAGAAAATCATTCGAGGTGTTGGGTTTCAATTCGGGAATAACTCGGATACCTGTTACGCCATGAGTACCCTTTGCGAAATACCTCTCACAGTTAGACAGACCAAGTGTTCGCTTGTTGCCCTGCATTTCCACAAAACCACCCAGGTCCATAGGCTGCCATATGTTGTCTTTGGTTTGCCCTTCAATAAGAATCCGAAGCCGGGTATTGTCGCCGTCTTTTTCTTCTTTAGCGTGGAACACGACAACAATGTGCTTTTTTAGCTCGTCGCGACACATCTTGATAAGCCGCTCAAACTCGCGACTAGCCGCGCCATAACCGGGAAGGCTTAGGGAGCCGTCGCGCTTTCCGTTCTTCGCATCTTGCCGGATACACCATGCACTAATCTGTTTAAACAACTGAGCGCCAGTGTCAAAGACAAGCGTTTCAAAGTCGCGGACGGTGTCAGATACCAAATCTTCAAGCAGCTCGTCATAGGTTGCCGGCTGAATGAAAGGCTTCCGATAGAGAGCCGCAACGCGGTCAAGTCCAAAGTCCACGTCTATGAGCAGTGGCTCGGGTGCGGAAAGCGCCAAGGTTGTCTTGCCTATACCGGGATGCCCCGCGAGTAAAATACTGATTTTCTTTTCACCCGTTACGAGCGCCTCGGGTTGTTGAATAGCCATAATTTTATACCGTCCTTTCTTGAGTGACCGTTATAGTAACGGTGGTTTCGATAACTGTCTTAGTTTCAAATTCTTTAAAACTCGCGTTCAGAGAATCACGTTTCTGTTTAAGTATGTTAATTTCGGATTCCTTTTCAGAAAGTGCTTTTTCAAGAACCTAAAGAGTTTTTCTTGTATAATCTTTATTTGTCTACTTGTCTTTTTTCAAAAAGCGTGCTACACTATGGATAGTTTTAGTTGATTAAGCGTACTTGCTGGCAGGCTGGACGCTTTTTCTTTTCAATTTCTCCACTCCTGAGCCGATAATACTCGGAAAACATAAGGCTTTTGAGACATTCGTAAATAATTTCAAGGAAATACCATTCTTCTTTATACATAGAGTCGGTTTCGCCGTAACGGCTGACTATCCAGTCATACTTTCGTTTGCCGGCTACTAATGCTTCTTGAAAGCTATGGTCGCAAAGGGTCACGCCAAGCCGCTTTTCGGTCATATCCTTTAGCTGTGAATATTCGGTTGACATTTGCCTACCCCCTAAACTTTTCATACTCTCGGTTTGCTATCTGAAGTGATTTGTAAAACGGTTGACTAACTTCGATTTGCAAAACCTCGCCTTTCGCCGTTATTTTGAGCGTATTCAATGGCTTTCCTCCTTTCCTTTGCTAAATCATAGTCTTTCATAGTGGCGCATACCAACCAAGCGAGTAGTATTCCCATGGGGATTATTAAAGCCTCGCCGCCGATGGCTTCATATCCTCTAAAGCGGTATGCCGCATCAACTGCCTGCGGTGTGATAGCAGCGGAGCTTAAAACAATAATCGCAGCGATATAAAATCTAATTTTTACCCGCTTAAACAGACAAATGAAGCGTTTCAATTCAATTCCTCCTTTCCGCAAAATGCTGAAGTTAGGTTGTTTTTCCGGCGATATATTTTTTTGCAATGTATCCAAAAAAATCATGCCCCTTTCTTTTTGATTTTGATTACATTAGTAGTAACAACCAGTCATTTCCATAGTGTAAGTTGAATATAAGTGTATTTATCGCAAGTATGCGTCTGGTTGTGTTCAATCTCTCCGATTCGATTTTGAGTTTTCTCAACAACTCTGCTTTTTTCGTTTAAAATTGATTTTTTTTCATTGTTCTTGTGACAATCGCAAATTTCGCCGGGGTCTAAATTTGCCTCGCATACATTGCATTTGACGTAATAAGGCAATTTCTTTTGCCCCTTTCATTGGTTCTCCGTAAATTGACCCGCGATAGGAGCAGATTTTTTCTTTGCACTGCAGGCAATCATCAAAAATTTTCATGTAGCAATCCTCATCAGTTTTCCCTTTGATGTAATATCTGCAATATCAACATCTGTGCGGTGATGGAAATAGGTTTTTAAAATGCGTCCGCGGATTATAATTTTCCCCATTTTTTCAATTCTCCATTTAAATCCCGTATAACGTCGTAAGCCTTGCGTTCGCTAATCTCCATAATTGCCGCAACGTCTTTGACAAAGTAATATTGTGAGTCGGACACCGCCTACGCCTCCTTGTTTTTTGCGAATTTAACGGACATTAAAGCAGAAGACACATCGTCAAATTCTTTCATAATTAAGTCCCACCTTGGTCGTTCTTCAGAGGTGATTTTTCCATCACAGGTTATGTCAATAATCTCCTCACGGCGACTTATCAAATCATTAATTTCCTTGAGCAGCCTTAAAATAGCAGTAGGCAAATCACGAAGCTCAATTTCGGGCATATATGTACGTCCAACTTCCTCGCTTGTTTTAAGGTGTTGGTATGCAAGATATTGAGCGTTGTAAATTTCAATCATCCTCATAACAACATCATCCGGAGGGCGGCGTTCGCCCAACTCATACGAGCCGAGGCATCTAACCGATATATTAATAAGCTCAGATGCTTTTTCCTGCGTCAAACCGGCTGCTTCTCTACTGGTTTTATAGATGTTCCGGCACTCTTGCGGCATTAACTTAACCCCCATTTCGACTTATAATGACATTGTTAGACTTAGGAAACGTTTATACCGAGATAGGAACAAATGCGTTCTTCTGCCGGTGGGCTTATAATTCTGCCGTTCAATACGGCAGAAAGATACTGGCGCTTATAGCGAAGTATATCCGCCAGTTCCGTAACGCTCATGTTGTCGCGTTCAAGCATGGCGACTTTTACGGCCATATACCAACTGGGTTTGGGTACTTTCTTACGCTCCTTAATTTCCATTTTCCGACCTCCTTTCTGACATTTGTATTTGACGTTTGTATGATTTTAAGGTAAAATAAAATTGACAAGGTGTGTTTGCCTGTACGCTACTTTAATTACACTGGACGGTGCGGATTTGATAACCAGTCCCTTACGGCAGATATTGTTTTTACTGACATATTCGAATGAAACGACTACAGGTGCGGAAGCCTAGCTTAACTCTAAAATGCGGTTGATGACTTGCTGAATTGTCATGTTATACTTTTCTTTAAGATACCTCCTGCTGGACTGGCTCCTTATGTAGCCTGTCGGCGTTTGCGTTGCTTTGGAAAATTTCCGTTACTATTGAAGCCGGCCAACTCTGCCCGGCGCAGTAGTAGATTGTTCCATCTTCGGGGAAGTCTTTGGATGTTACCGGGCCGTGTACATCAAACTCGTCGCCTTTAATGGTGCGAATGTGCAAGCCGATTCCTTCTACATCTTCGATTAGCGTTATACGGTACTCGTCGGTGCTGATAATGTCGTGCCAGTTTTTCCGTATATCAGATTTACTTGCGGATTGTACGATTTTTGAGCGGTCTCCTTCCAACGGGTGGTATTTGCTTCGGTAGATTACTTTAAATTGTTTGAGCATTAACACGTACCTCCTTTTGCATTGAGTTTTAGGTTGAGTATTCGACATGCCTCCACTGCCTTTTCTACAGAATCGTAAAGGTGTGTTTTGATGTATTCTTCCGTGATTTCCCAAGATAACGCTTCGCGGCGCTTGTCGAGATTGTGTGGAGAGGGTATGCAATAATAATTGATGCGGGGAGCATTACCGTTATCGTGTATGGTAACACTGGTTATCTCCAAAGCCTTATGTACGACTTCATATCTGGATACCTTTAGGCGTTTGGGGTGAAACCTTGCATAAAAACGGAGCATAAAAGCAGCTTTATCAGGTGGATAATTTTCACTTCCATCAAGCTCGTAAATAGGGATTATTTCATAGAACCTAGTTCCGACACTGATGTATGTAATGCTAGACATAGTCTTTTTCAAAGGCGCTTCTCCTTCCTACTGGGGGAGTAACCGCCCCGGTTCGGCGTATTTTGCTTAGTTGGCATACGGGATAATCGTAAAGTGTTCTCCTTTGAAAAACTCACGGCCTGCGAAGTTCCCAGCTTGATATGCCTTGAATGCGATTTTTCCTTCGTAATACTTGTCATAGAAACCGGCTGCACCCTCAGAGAAACCTTTTGAGAAGTTGTCAATTTGATACACTACATCCTCGCGGGCAGATACATCAATCGGTGGAAGTCCAAGAACTACGCGAGTAGTATTCGCAGTAGCGGTGATGGGTTCGAGAAATTCAGCTAAAGCTTCTGCGCAAGCTGCTTTAAGTTCTTTCTTAGTCATGGCGCTTCTCCATTCTGCCCGGCGGCTTGTTCCGCCTGCGGCCGTTATTGATTTGTTCCGCTCTTATGCGGCGGGATGTTCAACTGCCGGAGCTTGTGCGGTTCTTTTAATCATTTCGCCGTGGTCGCTACAGAAGTTTCCCGCCATTCCGTTTTTGCTGATGAAGTTAAAGACAAGGCTTGACTTCTCGTATACTGTGCCTTTGTTAAAGGTGATTGTTTCAATGCTGGTTATGGTTGCGGTGAAATTGTTATTATCGTACCCACCATATCCGTTTACCGCTACAGTATCGCCTACGTTGAGTTCAGTTGCCATGACATAACCTTGCGCTCTTTTCTCGGCTGTCCTTTTCGCTTCTCTCCATGCTTGGGAAAGTGCGTCGGAGAATGTTGCGTAGCGGGTGGTATGGAAGAGGCTCCATGCTTTCTTCATGATTTCGGATTTGTTGTATGTCATTGTAGGTGGCTCCTTTCGCTCTTTGGCAGGTATTTTCGTTTGGTTGCTTCATTCGTATCTTACCAATGTAAGCATACTCCAAATATATTTAGATGTCAATAGGTTTATCAAAATATTTTTAGATATTTTTCGAGGTGTTAGTTAAATGTTTGAACCCCCACAATTAGCAGAACGAATAAAGGCCGTAATGAAAACAAAAAAAGTTGGCACACTTGAAATGCTCGAAAGTTGCGGTTTGAGTAAAAATGCATTAACTACAATGGTTAATGGCTCAGTACCAAAAGCTGATAGTTTAGCCAAGATAGCAGACTATCTTGATGTATCTATTGATTATCTCTTAGGGCGTAATGAGGGCTCAGCATTATCCGACGTTAAAATTTCACATATATCCAATGACAATATACAAATTGAAAATAATATTCACGTACAACCTGCAAAAATAATAAAATCAATACTGGATACTAGGGGGATTACTCCAGCGAAAATGAGCAAGGATTTAGGGTTTTCATCTGGTTCGTTTACGCAGTGGACGCAAGGACGAAGTAATATTTCGTTAGAGGCACTCGGAAAAATCGCCACTTATTTGCATGTTTCCACTGATTACCTTTTAGGGCGTACCAATAACCCGATTCTACAAGACGAAAGTATTGCGTATATCTCACCTGAAGAATTTGCTTTAATCGAAAAATTCCGCACTCTTGAACCGGACAAGCAGAAAGCTATTAAAACATTATTGAGTTAATTATTAGGAGGTTGCAATGGATAAACAAAAATTAGCGTATGACTTAGCACTTGTTTATGCCCGAACCAGATTTGATGAAATGGTTAGGCAGGACACTTGTCCTAAAAATTCACATGACGCTCCACAATATTTAGAGGATGCAAACACTCTCAAAACTTTGTTTTCCGAAGTCTATTGTGAACTTATAAACTCAACAAATGACTATTATTCAGACATCATCGAGACTGAGAAAGCGGTATTTTCCGAGCAAAACTAACTATATAACCGGCTACAGTTTCAATTTCTTGAAAGTTAAGATTCTCTTTCAAGCAGAGTTGAAGTGCTTTGCCTGCTATGTCTTTGTAGTAAAGTTCCTTTTGAGCTAGGTCAGATGTTTTCCTTGGCACAATGGTTTCTTTCATGGTATGTTGGCTCCTTTCGCCAGTGAAATTTATAATTTTTCGCCGTACTGCTCGTATTCTAATAAAACGGAGGTTGTTATGAAAAACACATTGCACAACATAACAGAAATTGTTATTTTAAGTTTTGAGAAAGATGTTAACGAACGTCTATCTCAGGGTTGGATATTATTAGAAATATTTACAACCTGCTATGACCCGGAAACATTTTACAAACACCAAACAGCGCATTTTGTTTTAGGTAAACCATCTAAAGCAGCACCATGCAATGAGGATTAAATCTTTTCCGTTGCTTACGAAACCAACGATACGGAATAACTTTTAACCTTTAGCAAAAACAAATACTATGGTTTCATGAATGTAAACTTCAAGTAACTTCCAGCCGTTTTGGAGAAGCGAATTTGCTTCCGTTATGTGATTAACTGACTTTATTTCCTTTACCCAATGATATGGCAAGTTATTTCCTCCTTTCGTTTTTGGTTATTCGCTTTTACGGCATTTGTTTATGCCGTGTGTCATGTTCTATTGTTAGTATACTCCCTAAAAAGAGGGAAGTCAATAGCTGTATCCCTAAAATTAGGACTTCTCTTAAATGCACAAGAAATCAACCATCTTCGGCTTGTTATTTGTATAATTTGTATGAATCAGAGGAAAGGGGTGCAAAAATGGGTTTTGTTGAGGTGCTAAATCAACTCCTTTTAGAGAAAGGTGTTTCAAGAAATAAATTTTGTGCTGACATAGGAATTGGAAAAAACTCTGTCGCGAATTGGGAGGGACGCGGGAACGCACCCGATGGTGAAGTCCTAATAAAAATTGCTGACTACTTCAATGTATCTGTAGATTATTTATTAAATAAAAAAAAACCGACCGCTCTTGGTGAGGAACAGTCAGTGGATGCTGAGATTTTAGAAATGGCACAGGTTATTATCAATCTTTCACCGGAAAACAAGGCTCGGATAAAGGATTATCTTGTTCTTTTAAAAAAGCAAGATAATTCTTAGCCGCCATAAGTTTTTCTTGCGAAAGCTCCGAGAGAGTTTTCACAAGTATGTACAGTTCGTCCTCAGCATCATTATCTACAGGACACAAAATTTTTTCCTTCAGCTCAAACACCTCATTAATAAATAATGTATACAAAAGGGGTATTTAAATGGCTCTTGTTAATTGTTCAGAATGTAAAAAAGAGATATCCGACAAAGCAAATTCATGTCCACATTGCGGAAATCCAATTGCCAAGTATCAACAAATGATTTCGGTAACTGACGAAAGTAATAATTATACAGACAGTATAAAAACTAAATCAGAGCAAGATTCTAAGAATCGAGCCAAAAACCTGTTAAAACAACGTAAGGTGGTCATAGTTTGTGTTGTTGCATTTATTTTGTTTATTGCCATTTGTTTCGTTTGGCTTACAAGTAGTAGAAGTAGCCTAAATGAAACTAATCAACTTATTGCAAAGCGTGTCATTACGGTTATTGATAATTATTTGGACGGCAAAGCCAGTTTGTCCCAAGTTAAAGATGCTGTAGATAGAGAACGTTTAAAAGTAGATAAAAATGATGTTAATAAAGTTAGTGCTTTCGAACTTGATACAGAATTGCTTCTCTTATCGTCAGAAGCATTAAAAAATAGCTATTACGGTGAAGATGTAAGCGAGATAAAAAAATATAGGAACAGATTAGCTAAACTCGCTGGTATGCGTTCAAGGTAAGTTATATCGTTTAATCAATAAAACATTTTCATATGGATTTTATTAAATAACCGTTTTTTCTTTCAAGTAATGTCAAGTCAAAAAGAAAATATTTAATTCAAAGGTACTATATTAATTTGCTTGGGTTTGGAAATGGCAATACGATTTTTTTCACTCAGCCATTTTCGCAATAAAACAATAGCATTGTCAAGTTGTAAATATATCATTCTGATAGAGCATTTGTTTGAATTTGTATCAAGGGTTTCCGTTTTGGTCATCACTACTTGTTTTCATTCGTATTCAACCACGACGAACACCATCCTTTGTAATATTTTTCCGATGTGCTGCTAAAGCTCGTATTAAACTTTGGCTTTGAAGATTTGTGCGTCATACTATAAAAACAATAAAGCAGCAAATATCTATAGTATACGACATTTAATATTAAATGCCATAATTTGTTATATTATCACTTAATACGTTATATATAAGGCGAATTTTAAACACAGATATTCATGCGTTACAATATGTACTGCCATTCAGCTATATTTATGAATGGCTTGTATATTTTTATTTATACCCTCTGCCCGGTACACCGTCTCCGCAGGTAAAAAGTTCGTTACAAGGAACATTTAACGCTACCGCTAATTTGCACATAGCAGGAATCGTCGGAGCTTTTGACCCGTTTTCAATATTAAAAATGTGCGATTTAGCAACACCGCTTATTCTTGATAGTTCCGAAAGTGATAATCCTTTTTCAAGACGTACTTTTTCAAGATATATTTCCATATAAACACCATACCTCCCAAGTATAGTGTCTGTATACAGCTTGCGATTAGTACAAGCAAATACTACCAAAAATCCCGTTCTCTATGGAGAACGATTGTCGCGGGAAATGACATATTGTAACATATAATACCTTTGTTTACCATATATTTTTATTATATGACACTGTTTGTCGAAATGTTTTTTTGTTATATTATCACGGAATACGTTATACAAGAGGAATTGTTTATATAGATACTTTTTAGTATAGGAAAAACGGTTTCAATTAGAAAAAGAGCTTCAAAAAATGCTTCAAACAACAAAGCCGTATGATACTAAGTTCAACGACGGCGTGGAAAATAATGAGTGGCAAGCAAAAGCACCGCACCGTCGATGGCGTGTACTGCTTCTTGCTGTTGTTAATTGAGCTTTTTTACATATTTATTATTAAAATCTTCCGGCGTCATGTCATTTCCAACCTTTATTTCTTTATGGAAAGAACATCGCTGCCGATAACTCGTTAAGCTATTCTTGCCGTAAGTTTTTCTCAGTGCGAACTGTTATATATTCTCATTATCTATGATATAGCGCGTTTACCGCAAGAGGCAGTGTATAAACCAGACTGTGTAAAAACAAAACAGAAAAGGCAAATTGCACAAAAATGACTTTTTAATTTGTAAATAAATGTCTATACAACACGATAGAAAACGACAATTTCTAATTCTTATATTTTTTTGAATACTATTCAATTGCACAGGCGAAAATTTTATATTTATCAAAATCTATTTGTGCAATTTTATCTTTATCCTGCGTTTTTACACAGTCTCAAACATAATGTGAAGTTTAATCTTGATTTAATTTTTATTTAATTTGATAATTCGATTGCTCAGGATTTGTAGGGGTTGGAGGCCACGAAGCCTCTGGTATTTTTATAGCTCCTTCATAGCGGTCGGGTGGTTTGTTGTCAAATATTTCGTCAAATATTTTAATGAATATTCTGAATTTATTGCTTTCGTCATTATTTGCTCTGCCAATAATTGGGATTGAGGTGCTACTGTTTCTATTTGATAAATATGGAATAAACCTCACATAATCCCCAACTATAAATAAATTGCCAGTTGGTGCAAACTTATACTCCTTAACGGTAATTGTTCCTAATACATTGTCCTTGTCTTTTATAATAGATATGATATCGTTTGCTACTTTTATTTTAAAGTTCTCGATTACTGCTTTATGTGAACCACCACATAAGTTACGTAATATATTAGGATTTTGACATAATGTATTTGAATCTGATGAAACATCAGGATGCGCTATTAATATTTTAACAATGCAACCACGCTCTATTGCAGCTATAATTGTTTCCTTGAACTTATATATAAATGCTTCTCCTGTATGAAGCATTACCTTGATTTCATTACCCTTTTCTAATTTTTCTATTTCCTTAATGATTTCGTTATTATTTAAATTTCCAATATCTTCGACACCTATTTCTTTCATTTTTCTGTATTTATCTAAAGATTGATGAATTTCTTCTGTCGCGATGTTTAATTTTCTATCGACTATATCAGTTGTAAATTTTAATTCTTCTTTAATTTCGGTAATATAACCTATATTTGCAATTTTTTCAAGAAAACTGATTATTCCTGCTGAAATAAAAGCTGTCCCAACTGCTAAAAAACCAGTTGTAAAAATTGGGTTAACGCTCTCATCAAATTGTAAGCTTATTAGACATAGAACTAAACCAAACAAAATAGTGATAATTAGAATAAAAACGTTTAGTGTTTTTATTTCGTTGTTTTTTTCTTTTTTATCTTTTTTTGCCAATCTTTACCCTCCTTTTTTATAGAGTTTTTTCTTTATCGAATTATATCTAAAACGATTTCATTTTCGAAACTCCCATTAACTATATTAAATAAACATAATGAGCAATTCATATTCTTTCAAAAATCAGACTAATATGGATAATCATAACTTTATTTAACAACTTATAGACTGATGATGATTCCTTTTTTCACAATCGGGTCAAGCAATTCAATGCACAGGCGCAATAGATTTAAATAGTTACTGTCAAATCCGCCATGGAATATTCTACAACGAACGGCATAAATACATAATAACAGCGTTGTTTCTAAACACTTATAGTCGGCTGCGGGAAGCAGGCCGTTCATATATGTATTCAAATGTTGATAAATATCTTTATTATTCAATTTCACTTGAGCAGTTACAAAAGCTTTTATCTGCTCTCTTTTTTTGCAAAACAAGTTATTTATATAGCCTTTTAAAACGGGATTACTATCAATATAGTCCCCTATTTGGTTTTGTTCACTTCCCGAATATTGACCATACAAACTATTAAACGCCATCCATGTATACATGAATTTTTTTACAAAACTACTTTCTGGGCTTCCTAATGAATTAGAATTTGCTGCATCAATCCAAAAAATAGCTGCCGCTATAGAATCACTAAGAGGAATTAGTAGTTTTTCGGCATACGAATTCATTTCTGTAAAATCTCCGGTTTTGTTTTTCCACGCCAAGTATGCAGTTTCCAATGTGTCTGAATGGATTTTGACCAAACTTTTATCAACCCCACCAGTACAGCTAATGACTTCCGGTTCTTTAAACAAAACCTTTTTTTCTTGAATATAGGAAGGCTCTCCTTCATTGCAAGAAAAAAGCACGAACAACTTTCTTAAAAGCGTAATAACTTCAGATTCGATGAAGTAATGAGAGCAATCTATAATTTGATAGTTGCTGACGGCATTCTTTTTGTGCTGGGCATGGATAACTAAAGTTCCGCTAACATCGGTAACAACTAGTGAATGATTGCTTGTTTTTGATGAGCATCTAACTTCTAATTTATTAAAAGCTAATTTATGCATATAATTATCAGTCAACTGAGGATATCTACAGCATTTGAATTTTTCAAATATGTTATCGTTAAATACGCCATCAACGGCAACACCTTCAAAAATAATGGAAAAATCTATCTTGTAATAAATATCAAAATACTCATCCATTCATCATACCTCCTCTTTTATATCTTACTACAGTTAGCTTTTATCAAAGGTTTATTCAATTTTCCATTATAGCCATAACTGTCTTTTAGCCAAATTTCCCATTATCTATGTTAAGTAAACAAACCCATCAGTTGAAAATCAACAAATATGGATTAGCAGCAGTAGTC